>CAWVRF010000826.1:675600-714678 GCA_963932465.1 Maratus speciosus | reverse complement strand
TTGGAATGGTTATTTGTCAACCTTTATTGCCATTTTTAAAATACCTTTAGAAATCTCATTATGATTTATTTTTTGTTGTAAAACATGCTAATGATGTCTTTTCAGCTCTAAAAGAGTTTGCGTCAATCAGTAAGTGCAAAACCCTAGTGTTCAAATGTTTGCTGACTTGTTGAAGAGAGCAGAATCCATCGCTAAAGAAATCTTTGACAGAATGTTCTTTAGCCATACACATTCCATGTCAAGTTGGTTATTCAATGAAGAGGGATAGAGTGCCGTTATGAAATTGTAAGACCACTTTGATTTTGAAAATTATGAAGTAAATAAAGGTTCCAATTATAGTTTAAACACATGAGATATCAAAATACAACATTATTAAAATTACACTGTTAACAAATTATAAGAACACTTATCTACAAGCAAAAATAATATGTAAATTAATACGATATTTGTCCTCCATTTTTCCTTATATCCTCAAGCATTCTGTTTTTCATAGAAGTGATCGGGTGATTAAGTATAGATTCAGAAATATTGTACCATTCTTTTACAATGGCTACTTCTAGTTCATTGGCAGATAAAAACTGTCTTTTATTAGTATAAACTTTGCGACTTAATATACCCCAAAGATTTTCCAAAGGGTTCAAGCCTGAATTTCGACTTGGCCATGACAAAACATGACTTTTTCTTTATTAAACCATTGCTGGGTGGATTTAGACACATGGGAAGAAGCATTGACCTGCTGAAATATCCAGTTGTCACCACCTAAAAAAGGTCCAAACGTTATTAAATGATCATATAACATAGCCTGATATTGCGCAGAGTTCATATGTCCCGAAATTTGGGTTAAATCACATAATCCATTATGACTAAAAGCTCCCCAAATCATTACTGATTCTCCTCCTAATTGTCGACTGAAGCATTGTTTCGGTTCCTTCCTCAAATCATGCCAATTGTGTTTATAGCCATCCGAACCGTCAGAGATTAAATTAGATTATCAGATCAAGATAAATTTTTTTTCATCTAAAATATCACTTGTTTTCATTTCTTGTCGCGTGACATGACATTTTTAAGCCCATCTCAGTCTTTCTTCTTTATGATGTTCCATTAACCTTGTTTTTTTTCAACAGTTCCATGCATTTGTATTATTTGATTTCAGACTCTACCAAACTTTTACGTGTGAGGTTCTTTTGCTGAAACGGTTCGAAATTTTCCGTGTTGAAAGACCTTTTTGAGTTGATAATCGAAATATTTGTCGATCATCCCATGATGTCAAAATCCTTTTTCTTCCGGTTCGTTTAATTTTATTTGAATCCTTTTCTCTAATTATTTCATTGTGAATGGCAGTTTTAGAACGTTTCATTAACCGAGCTATTACCAGTTTAAATTTACCAGCACCCTTATAAAACCAAATTTTTCTTACTTCGGTCGCAGACAACTCTTTACCCCGCCCCATCTTCAAATAAATCGTAAATAAGTCTAAACCTGCATTTTGCTTTTCGGGAATACTTTCACGATGTACAAACGCGTACGTTTTATAATGATTCTGATGTGACCTATAATATGCTAAATTTCCTCAGGTGATCTTATAATTTCTTAACAGTCACCTTATTTACGTTTTAAAAAAGTTAGAAGATTTTAATAAAATGAAACTTAAATTTTAATGTAGCAAATCCTTCTCTGTAACTCACTCCTCTGTTTGTCACGGAGTCCGTACATAAAACCGTATAAGTCAGAGACTTGAAATTTTGTGTACTTACAGCTGAATACCTCGTGTCACACGAAAAATCATAAAGTTTTGAAAAGTCTATTATTTTAATTAATTGCACTTTTTCAATGCCATCCGTTCACTTTTGAGATTTAGATTTTAAAAGAGAACATTAATTTCAACCTCCTTCGTATCATAGACATCATAGCGCGGAAGTAAAGCATCTCGCTAGTAAACAGAAGGTTCTTTTAGTTTAACCCTGGTGCTGGAAGTTGGAATTTTCGATTTTTACATTTCATATTAAGGTGGATGTAAGCAAAAGAAATTGCCTACTTTTTTGCCATTTTAAGGGTTTATTTTGATATTATTATTATTATTATTATTATTATTATTATTATTTTTATGACGCTATGATAAATAATTACTGACATTCATAATATTTTTTTAATTAATTTTTTTTCTATTATAAAAACTATTGTGATATATTAATGATCTTTTTATGATAAATTATGAAGTTTAAATGATTTATTAAAAGGTACTATCATTTTAAACTAGGCAAACAGTTGTAAAATATTTTATCTTTTTTTTTTTTTTTTAATTTAAAATATATTTATTTCAGTAGTTTCAGTATTTTTATTGGAAGAGACTCAAGGGTGAAAGGTTCCATTCTCCCATTGGTTGAGAAGAAACAAGAATCCCGCGATTAATTCTCAAGGTTACAAGTCCTGATAATTGAGCAGTGGTAGACAATTCTAACTAACAAATCAGAAGGCACATAGCATTTCACCACCAAAACAAATCGCCAAGTGTCACTTGAGATTATTTCAAGTATTAAGTTGCAATCATATTAAATTTTCTTTACGACATGTAAGGAATTTTAATTTATTTCTCATATAAAGTGATTCACGGATAACAATGATATGGTATTTTTTAAAATATCCTTTTTTCCCTGCAAAAAATTGATAAAACTGACTTTCTTTTAAAAAAGTAACCAATTTAAATATTTTATACTTATTATTTTGTAACTTACTTTTAAATTACTCATTACATATAATCCTTTTGTATATACAGGTGTATGTAAATTTGAACTAAAAAAAACAAAAAAAAAAAAGAGAAAAAACAAACATATCCCATATTTTAAAAGTATAAAATTGATATTTATACGAAAAGTAAAATTTAATATTTTTTTATTTATAGCTTTGCATCAGGAGGACAGAAGCTTAGGGGATTGCCCCCCCCCCCCCCCCCGAAATAATATCCTGGCTACGCAATTGCATTTAATTACCTATGTGTTTTGACTGTAGTTATGTGTGCAAAGCAACAGTAAACTCAAGCACCCCCCTCCCCTTCCTTGATAGCTGATGCGTTTTTTAAAAACAAAAAACTATATAAAACAATTAATAAAAATACTCAGTCAAATTTTATCCTTTTTTTTTTTTTTTTCCATGGCACTTTGTGTGCGTAAATATAAATAATTAAATGGCCAAACTAGTACTCAAATAATCAAATTTGTCAGAAAGGAATTTAGATCATCTAAATTCTACCTTGCCCGTATAGTAATTTGCAATATTAATATCTATTTATTATTACTGCAAAATAACAAACAGGGCAAAAAAAAAAAAAAAATAAATAAAAAAAATAAAAAAAATAAAGTATTTCTTAGATAGTTAGATAGTGAATGAAAAAGGTCAAGCTAAAATAAATTATAGTTCACACTTGTAGTGAAATATAATGAAAAAATAAATTAAATAATGACTTTTTTTTTTTTTTTTTTTTTTTTTTTTTTTATCACTCACCCAAAAGAAAAAAAAAAAGTTGGAACTAGAAATAATAATATCTGAGCAATAACTACCAAAAACTATAAGAAGTTTTTATAATGTATTTTGTTGCATTAAATATTTCTAGTTAATGATTACTTGGACTAATGCCTTTAACTTAGTTTTCAAATATTTAGGGTGGTAATAGTGAAGGGGAAATTTATGATAATTTTTTTAATAAAAATAATTTATGTTTTTGACTGAGTTTTCAAATAATATATATATATAATATATATATTGTTTTAAAAAGTAGTTTATTAGAATTTTTTAATAAAAACAATTAAAATTTTTTTAGCAAATTTTAATAAAAAGTACTTAACAATTAAGTATTACAAATTGATTTAAATAATTAATTACGTTAATAATATTATTAATATAAATTCATAAATTAATAAAATTTTACTTTCAAATAAAATAATCTGAATATAGTTATGTATTCAGATATATTGTTAAATAATATAACATAAAAATATTTTATATAAGTGTAAGAAATAACATTATATTTTCAAAAATATTCATTTTAAGGAATTGGAATAAATAGCTTTTAAGTAATATGAGTTTTAAAAATTAATTTCATTAACAGTATTTTATACATAATAAAAAATTACAAAGCATTTGATAATAAAGTAATAAAGTTTTTCTGTATGAAAAATACTAATTAATTTTAAAAGAAAACTTTGATAAATTAATTTTGCTAATTTAATATTTATCTGATACTAAAGTTATAAGGGAAAAAAATAATGTAAGTTTAGGAGATATTATTACTGAATTACAATAAATGCTCACTTTAATTCATAAAAAAATAGCTTATATGAATTCCGAAATTTATTTAAAACTAAATTTTATTTTATTTAATAAAAATTAAATTTCAATTTTATTTAATTTAATAACAATTAAAACTTAATTTAATCAAAATTTAATTTAATTATCTAATTGACAATTAAAAAAATTGGAAATGAACTGATAATAGAAGTCTACAAATCTTTATTATCTAACTTAATAAAAATCGAAACAAAACACAAATAAAAAATACAAAAGCAACAGAGAGGATAGAACTCGCCTACTTAAGTTTACTAGACAAGCGCGTTAACCACTGGACAACATCGTCCACACAAAACTTTCCCCGAAATAGCATGAATTAACTAGGTACGATATTTCTCAAAGTGCTTGCATTTCATCGCCAAATCATCCCTGCGAAGCAAGCCAAGACCGGTTTCTGATCAACCAATGAGAGGATGGAACCTTTCACTCTTGAGTCGCTTCCTTTTTATTTAGTCCGGATATATTTATACAGTTCCAAGCACATGTTTAGTGTAGCCATCTTTTGACGGAAACGAGTACTAAATAAAGAAATATTTTCATACGGTACATTGTTTAAATGTTAGTGTTTCTTTACTAATTATCATTATCTTCAGTCCGATTTTTTATTATAGGTTATATAAAATTATTAAAAATATATATTATGATAGAGACCAGCGAACCTCGCCCTCTTTTTAGGTTATGGTTATAAAAAACATGACTTTTCTTTAGGGAAAAAGAAATAAAAACCTATTTGACAATGGGTTAATAAAGAAACGTTTGTATTTGTTATGTGTGTTCAAATTTTGTTTAAACTTCCGCAAAATTTCTGAAAATTCGCCATATTGAATTTCGTTTAAACAATTTGTTTTGCTTTGAAAAAATAAAGTTTTTAATTTTGCTTGAACATCTGAATTGTTGAGAAATTTCAGCATTTTAACTCTGGTTTAAACAATTTTTCGTTTTTAGAAAGGAAAAATTTTATTTAAATCTCCGTTAATTTTTTTAATTTTCGGATTGAAAAAAAATTTGGAATTTGGAATTTTATTTAAATAACTTAAATTGAATATTTTTAATTTAATTTAACAATAAAATTACTTCCTTTTGTAATCATTTAAAAAAATTATCCAAGGATTTAATAATTATAAATTAACAATTATTAAAGGATAAGGTGTTTTGAAAAAAAAATTAAACGAAACTTTCTGTGCGATCTGCGATTACACTTACCCACTTGTTTTTTCTTCATTTTACAAGATCTTCCAGGGTTTTTACTACATTTGGCAATTGTTTGTACACAGTAGATATTCATTCATGTCTTTTAAATGACCACCGAGAACCAAAATGTTCTTTAACGACACAGACTAAATTGTTTTTAGTACATTCTACTGGGCAAGTGAAACTGAGAAAAAATGAATAACTTTTGAACTGTACAGAAAGCTGTCATCATTTTTGGTGATATAGCCACTGCATTTATTACAATTAATTAAGTTCAAGGAATGTGAGGTATCTATCTTTCTATTCTAAAAAAAAAAAGTTACTAACACTGTAAATGATATTTTTTTTATGACCGGGGGTCTTTCTTAGTTATTATTAAGAAAACTACTGCATAAAAATATGAAAATAGTTAGTATAATAGAGAAATGTTTAATAAACACGCTGATGCAGACAGTTTTTTAAAAGAGTAATTATTTTAAGAGATATTTAATGTTAAATTTGGTCAAAATCGCTCCATTAAAAACGTTTTATGGGAGCAAAAACTACAGATAGGAATTTAGTATTTTTTTCTAAGAATAATACACTAGGAGCTCCCTGTGTGCAGACTACATTTATCTTTTTAATTTGACTAACTTTTTGAGGGTTTATTTCCATTTTAAATTCAAGTTTTTATCATTTTGAGAGATATTTTTTACACTAGGAGGGCGCTGCCCCCTAGGAGTTACGCTCGCCAACCCCCATTTAGACACCGAAGACTTTAAAAGCACTCTAATTTGATCGGCTTTAAAAAGATTTCGGAAGATTGAATAATAAGTTAAAAAACGGTGGCGATTTCCCTATAAACGGGTTTCTATTCATTTCTCTTTGATTGGGAAATTTTAAGGCCAAATCAGCTGCTGTTAAAAGATACAATGGCTGTTTCCGTCTTTGATTAAATAAAATCAGTTAAAATTTTCAAAATAAGCTAATATAAAATGAATTAAATAAACAGAGCCTTTGTCTCCCGGTATTTTTTAGCAAAGCGAAAAGAAAGTTTTTTTAAATAAGGCACTTTAAATGTATCGTTTTTAATCTGACGTAATTTTCACCAAACTTTTCTTTCTCTTTTTAATATTCACGTGAAAATACTTTTCTTAGAAATGAAATATTATTTGCGCTGTCCTAATAAAAATAGTTGAAAAGATCATCTTAAAATATCAAATAAATGTCTCGCGCAATTTTTAAATTTAAACTGTTTTGCAATATTATTTTTTGTTCATTTTACGTAATAAGTGTAATGTGACGTAAATGTGACGTAATTCCTCCTATTTAAGACTTCTAACGCATGTTAATGAATTTATTATTTTACAATGTTCTTTCTCTTTTAAAATTCATGCGTAAATATAGTTTTTATGACGTAATTTTCAATGAGTTCTTGTTTTTTATATTTTCTGTTTATAATAGTCACGTGTAAAATAAATTTTTAACTTGAAGCAAACATTATTGTTTGCGCTGTATACAGTTGGCAACAGTTTAAATTAATACCATTTTCTAAAATATGCAAAAAATATCTCTCGGAATGATGAAAATTTGAATTTAAAATAGAAATAATACCTCAAAAATTGAGTCAAATTAAAAAACTAAATGCAGTCTACACACAGGGAAATTCTGACGCATAAAATGATCTAAAAATGATGAAATTCCCATTTACAGTTTTTGCTCCTATAATACTTTTTTAATGGAACGATTTTGTCCAAATTTAACATTAAATATCTCTTAAAATAATTCTCCGATTTGAAAACTTTTTGCATCAGCATGTTTATCAAACATTTCTCTATAATACCACCTATTTTCATATTTTTGTATGGAATATTTTACTTAATATTATCGAAGAAAGACATCCGGTCAGGTCACAAAAAATTCAAAACCGGCAGCGGCGGTGACAGCGTTAGTTACTTTCTTTTAGAATAGAGCAGGGGCAGACTGGCCCAACCCGCTATCCCGCGATCGCGGGGTGGGCCAAATGGGTGTAGTGGGCCAAAACAATATTTTAAAGATTTTTTTTTTTCAATTAAGATGTGGTACTCATTTTTTTCCCTTTTGATTGGTTGATTTCTAATTCCTCTTTTCCCTCTCCCATCAACAATCTTTGGAAGACCTATGCAAATTACTCATTTTCTATAGAAGCACTGAAAGATAGGAGAAAAAGTAAAAAATACATGCGATCAGTGAAGGGTGGGAAGTTGTTTGGTGGAATGTGTCGGCCTGCAGACATTTACGTAGCAAAAAAAAAAAAAAAAAAGATATCAATACAATATTTCAAAGTTTCTACAGTGGTCACTATTCCATTGTTTATCTTCCATTTAATTCGAGAATAGAATGACTGGATGCATAAGAATTTTGCAGAAAGTGGATTTATAAAACATCCGGATCACTGGGCTGGTAGAATGTGCTCAGTGAAAGGAGGGGACAATCTATACTAATATTATAAAGAGGTAAAAATTGTTTATTTGTAGGAGGTAAGCTGTGGAACTACCGAACCGATTCCAAAAGAAATGGTATCAAAATGATGGTGTTAGTCCAACTTAGAACATAGGTTATATCTTACGTCCGTGTCACTGGCCAAAAGGGGGTGCAGGACAAAAAAAGTTCTAAAAATGCGATTTTTGTGTTACTGAAGGGCCTAGAAACATGAAATTTGGAATATTAGTTACTTATAAGATATAAATGATGTCGAAGAACAGTTCTTAAACAATTCGAAATTAAAAAGGGGTGAAAATTCACAAAAAGCGTTCTAAAAAACGTTCTAAATGGTGGTTTCTTTACAATCTCAGGAAATACCAAACCGATTTAAAAAATAATGGCGTCAAAATGATGGTGACAAGCATTGCTCCAACATAGGCTATGTTTTATGTCGGTACCACTTCCCCAAAGGGGATGCAGGAGAAAAAAAAGTTCTAAATTGCGGTTTTTGCGTTACGGAAGAGCCTAGAATCATGAAATTTGGATTGGTAGTTACTTATAAGATATCAGTGATCTCTAAGGACATTTCCTAAAAAAATCAAAATTTAAAAGGGGTCAAAATGCGCAAAAAGCGATGTAAAAAACGTTCTAAATTGCGATTTCTATGCAATCTCAGCAAGTACTGAATCGATTTCAAATATAATGGTGTAAAAATGATGGTGACAGCTTTTGCTCCAAGACAGGCTATATCTTATATCTGTTTCCACTATCCCAGAGGAGATGCAGGAGCAAAAAACTTTCTAAAAAGGCGATTTTTGAATTATGGAAGAACCTAGACTCATAAAATTTTGCATGGTATTTATTTATTAGATATAAATAATCTCTAAAAAATATTTCTTTAGAAATTTGAAATTTAAAAGGGGTGAAAATGCGTGAAAAGCGTTCTAAAAACATTCTAAATGCCGATTTTTCAGCAATATCTCAGGAAGAATCAAACTGATTTAAAAAGTAATGGTAGGAAATTGATGCTGACAGCCTCTGCTCTAACATAGATGCTATTTCATGTCAGTTCTCACTATCACATAGAGGTTGCAGGAGCAAAAAGAAGCGTTCAAAGTTTCGATTTTTGCGATCGGTAGGGGCTAGCAACTTGAAATTAGCCAAGGTACACATTTATTAGATATAAATGATATTTAAGAACATTTTCGAAAAAATTGGAAATTTAAAAAGGGGGTGAAAATGTGCGAAAATCGTTCTAAAAACGTTCTAAATTGCGATTTCTACTCAATCTCAGGAAATACCAAAGCTAATTCTATTTTAAAAGTAATGGTTGCAAATCAATGGTGACAGTCCCTGCTCCAACATAAGCTATATTTTATGTTGCTGTCACTATCATCTGGGGGTTGCAAGAGCAAAACATGTTCTAATTTGCGTATTTTGCACAACTGAGGGGTCTAACACTTTGAAATATGGCATGGTATTTACTTAGAAGATGCAACTGCTTTCTAAGAACAGTCGAAAGATTATTCCAAATTTAAAAAGATTAAGTGAGCGAAACGCGTTCTAAATTACAATTTTTATACAATCTTATCAAATACCAAACCGATTTAAAAAATAATGGTGACAAATTGTAGGCGATAGAACCTGCTCAAATATAAGCTATATTTTATGCCTGTGCCACTACCACCAGAGGGTTGCAGGAGTAAAAAACTTTCTAAATTGCGATTTCTGTGATACCGAAAAGGCTAGAAACTTTAAATATAGCATGGTAGTTATAAAATATAAATGCCCTCGAGGGACTGTCGAAAATAAATTCGAATTAAAAAGGGGTGGAGCGAAGGGGAGGTGCGAAAAGCATTCTAAAAAAGTCCTAAATTACGATTTCTAAACCGATTATAAAAATAATAGTTGCAAATCAATAATAACAGTCTCTGATCCTACAAAGTCTATATTTTATTGCGATGATTCTACCACCTGGAGTTCACAGGAACAACAAACGCCCTAAAAAAGGAATTTAAAAGCTTTCTAAATTACGTTTCTGGGGAATATTAGGAAATAACAAACTGATTTAAAAATTAATGTTCGCAAATTAATGGTGACAGTTCCTGTTTCAACATAGCCCTTTATGTTGATAGAGGATTTAGAATTTGACATGATGGTTAATTTTAACATGTAAGAAGATCGTTTCTAAAAAATTCAAAACTTCAAATGAATACTGAAATGAGCGTATTAATTGAGCTTAAAAGTTTCAAAATTTTTTCTAAATTATCATTTATTTAGTTTTATTTCTTTTTATTAATTTAAGTCTGATTTCTTCCTATTGTAGTGTAATAATGAAGTTTAGTCAAACTGTGTTTTAAATAGTAATTTTTGAATTATTCCTAAAAGTATAATTTCTTTTAATAAAAATTAAACATATAAATATCACTTGGCTAATTTCAAATATTACGCGAGCAAAGCCGCGGGGTTTGCTAGTGGTCTATATTTTCCCTTTTTTTATACGTACTAAATAAAAACATAATTAAAATTAAAAATAATTCAATAACCCACACAGCACACTTACATCTCTGAAACGTCGCAGGTGCGTCGCATTGCGATGTCGCACTGATCGTCTCATAGATGTTCTGGCAACCGCAAAATGTCCGTGACCAGCGACGTCGCGTTGTAACGTCTATAGTACATCGCACTGCAACATCTATGCGACGTCGCACTGTAGTATCTACGAGATAGCTCATTGTGACATCTATGTGACACTGCATTGCAACGTCTTCAGTGCATCGCGCAACACATTTATGAGATATCACATTGTGACAACTATGCGATCTTTCTCTGCTAGTACTGTTCTGTAATGAGTAGACTATAGTAAGAAAACCTAGACGCCAATTGTCACCACTACTTCTGAATAGCAATATTCACCTAATTTGATAAATTTCTGTCATTAAATAAGGCAAATATTACTATTCGGAAACACTGGTGATAATTGGCCTGCTGACATGCAGGTTCACCCTATGACATTTTTGTTACTGTTATTTTGCTATAATTAAAACAAATTATCGTTCACGTCCCCACTTACAAGTGCGGGCCTAATCTGTGGCTGCCCCAGTGTGCCCTTCAAATGCATCACAGAGTAACTCAATTTCATATTTCTATTATTTTTCATTTAGGATATTTTGAATTAGAAAATAATAGAAATATAGTACTAGTGACATCTATGTAGTACATCAAAAATTTTCTTTTCGAATCTTAAATCTTCTTGTATCCTCTAATAAAATAGAAATGCAAATTTAGTATACATGATTTTTTAGCATACATAATACACGTGACAGAACTCTTAAAAAAATACTCGCTACTTCAGTCGCGCGAAAAGACCCACTTGCTAATTCTAATCCTATGGAAGAAATTTTTAAAGATATCTTGTTTGCATTTCAATATTTTTAAATGACTTTTTTTTTTTTTTTTTTTTTTTTTTTTTGCATTGGATAGTTGAGGTCGGTTTGTACAAAGGCCGATTTTTACTTTTTCGATTTTGTTCAAAAATTTCTTTTATGAGTATGCTTGCCCTTTCGAAACCGGTTTCGAAAGTGAAAGTGTCACAATTAAAAATACCTGAAAATAAAATCGAAAAAGTAAGAAAAAGCAGATGTAGAAGTCGATCTCAGCTATCCAATGCAAAAAAAAAAAAAAAAAAAAAAAGAGAGAGATTTAAAAATATTGAAATTCAGACAAGATATTTTACAAAATTTCTTCCATTGGATTAACATTAGCGAACGGGTGTTTTCGCCGGACGGAGTAGCTTCTTAATGGAGTACTGAATTTTCCTCTACTTTATCGCAAATATTTTATCCTACTCTAAATTTCTAAAAATCAGTTTTTATGGACTTGTACCACTTTATATTCCAGGTATTCAAATTATTGGATTTGTGTTTGAATACTAAAATTTTTAATAGATAGTCACTTAAAAAAAAAAAAAAAAAAAAAAAAAAAAAAAAAATGTACAAGTAGAATACATCGCTACTAAATAATTCATGAAGAAATTTATTACGTATAATTATATAAAAGTATCAGACAAAGAGTATGGGTTATTTGTATTCAGACTGATCATCCTTATGTGTGAGCCCAGGATAACAATTCAGTTGAATTAGAGACCTTCTAAAAGTGGTGACACACGATATTGGCAAACTCAAACACCAATTGTCACCACTACTTCCGAATAACAATCTTTATCTTTTTAAAAACAGAATTTATGTCAAAGATTATTATACAGAAATAGTGGTAACAATCGACCTACTGGCATCCAGACTCACAACCCTATGACACTTTAGTTGCTGTACTTTACGTAAAAAAATATACTTGGTTTTAACCATTCAGGACCTCATTTAACTCAAGCTAGCTCAAGTAAATGTCAAATTTTTTTTCTCCGATTCCTAAATTTTCTTGCATTTACAGAAATACAATGTTTTTTATGGTATTGGAAGTTTGTGCGATTTCTATAAAATCTGAGGCATCCAGAAAAATGTGATCTAAGGCTGAATATTTGCTGAAAAAGTACTCAATGCAGTACCGTATTCTTTCTAAATATAATCCACAGTCTAAGTGGCTTTACTATCGTATTTAATTGCAAGACTCTACCATCCTAAATCTTTGTCTATTCTGAAAATCAGTTTTCATGGGCTTTTATCATCAGTATTCTGAGTAGTACTTAAATTATTAGAATAGTGTTCAAAAAGTAAAATTTATAATTGATATAATCAGTTCCAGGGTTCGTAAATATCGTGGTATTTTCGAAAATATAAAAAATATCCGATGTTTTCAAAATAGTTAACTAGTTTGCTGATAAATTATTTAATAGTTAAATGATAAATTATTTAATAGTTAGCTGACAATAAATATTTTCAAGCATAATATAAATGAGAAACTAAAACATATTGCACTTAACATGAAAATTTACTTAAACAATATTCTAAAAATGCATTGCCTTTCTTTTCCTTCTTTCTTTTTTCTACTTAGAACAAAATTAAAGATTACCTGACTGAAAACAGATATAATTTTATTTATGCAGTTATTAATATATATATATACATTATAGTATTCAGTGTCAAATATCAAGAAATCAGAAATTTTTAAAACAAAATTTTAAATACAAAATAGTTTTTAAATTAAAGAATTTTAATATAAATGTAAGCTTGTCTTATTTTTTATTTCCTAACATGTATTACCTATAGTTTATACTAAACTGAACCAATATAGGAAAAGATTATTTTCTAATGAAGCTATATAATTGATTATCTAAATTAGACAGTATATCTTTCAATAGCTGTTTTGAATTAATTATCTCGCCTAATTATTAGTCCTACATTTAAAATTAAAGCTTCAAACATGAAACTTGGGGAAAATATTTGTTTCCTTTGGATAAAAAAGTCACTGCCAGAGCCAGAAACAAAGTTTTTTATCTGCAGAATGATACAGTTAATAACAATTGAAAATTTCTTTTACACTTGTTTTAATTAAAAATGTCAAAATTATCTTGCTCAGTGATATTTTGAAAATAAATATCAAATATACAAAACATCAAACATCTTGATATTTTGAAAATAAACATCAAGTTTATGAAAATACCAAAAATCTTGATATTTTAAAAATAAATATATATATTAAAATACATCGAGATATATATCCATTGATATATATCAACAAACCCTGATCAGTTTTTAAAAAAACATTGTATAGGTAATATGCTACTAAATGTTTCCCTAATCTTTCCTAATACATATTTTATAATAAAAAACTCATAATGAAATTTAAAAGGAACAGTGTGATTGTATAACAATATGAGATGAAGAGTTGTATGGATTATGATATGCATACCGACCAACCGTAAGTGAGAGTCCAGGATAAAGATACAGTTTGAGTCTATTCCTCTCTTACTCTCAGACAATGATGATATACAATATTGGCAAACTCATATGCTAATTACTGCACTATTCCTGAACAGCAATCTGGATGTGATACTGCCCTTCTTTCTCCTAACATACCTTATTTAATAACAGAATTTCTTTCATTAAACAAGGGGGAGATCACTAAACAGAAATAGTGGTGAAAATTGGTCTACTGACATGCAGGCTCACTCCCCCCCCCCCTCCCCCAATCACCCTTTTGTTGCTGTATTTTGCTCTACAGTTGTTGTTGTTTTTTTCCTTTAGGGCTGCACTTAACTGAAGCTAGCCCAAATAAATGTTAAATATTTTTTATCTGATTTTTAAATTTTCTTGCATTTAATAAAATCTTGCAACGAAATCCACTTATTCTTGCACAGAAATTCAATTATTTTATTGTATTATGATTGTGATAATTTTCTTAAGAAACCTCTATGATGAGCTATACTATTGTATAATATATTATATTAATAATATGATATATATTCATACAGTAGTATGAAACGAATTGGTGTTCATTCTATGTTTGTTTACAAAAAATATAAATTCCCTTGTGATAAATGTGTGGAGACACTTATAATTCTGTTATCTCCTCCACACAGAAATAAGTTTCAGTATGATGTGTCTCAGATTATGCAGAATTTCATTGAGCTTTTTTTTTGTAGTATGAGTTTTCCTTATTCGCTATAGGTGCAGATTTGCAAAATATAAACAGGTAAAAATTTAAATATATACCAAAATATACAATATAAACTTTACAAAGTTCACTGTTTTACTTAAATGGCTAACAAAAATAATAATGTAAAAAATGTATAATTTATTTTAAATTTGTAAAATCTGTACATTTGTAATTCGTTAAATTGTAACATCTATATTATTATTATTATTATTATTATTATTATTTTTTTTTTTTTTTGCTGCCTTTTAAGTAAAACAGTGAGCATTTTAAAGTTCATATTGTATATTTTGTGACTGAATCAAGGTGAAATATTGCATTTCGTCTTATGATTTTATTTAAATATATTCTTTAGGTAAAAAAACTAAAATTTTTTTTAAAGCAGCAAATGATAAACTTTAATAACTATTGTTGAATAAATATTTCTATTATGTCAATTCAACCAAACAGAAAAAAAGAAAAGAAAACTTAAATAATGCATGATTTATGATGAGCAATACTATTAAATAATAGCATCAAATGAAGAGGTGTTTTCTGTTTATTCTATGTTTGTTTACAATTCTGCTCATCAATTTTAAACAGATTTTTTTTGTTCTATCAAATGCTCCCGAGCTGCTTGTTTTACATCATATATATTTCACTATTTCAATCTATGAATTGCATTGATTCAAACTTAATTATTTAAAAAACTCATATTTATGAATGCAAGCATTTTATATCTGATGGAGATAAATTGTAAAACATCATTAAAAGTAGATCGCCATAAAATACTAATTTTTATACATTACAATATTTGCAAGCTTATTTTTATAATCCAAATTTACACATTAATTTCTTAAGTATTATTAAGGAAACGTATTAAGCAATATGTTGCCCCCCCCCCTTTTTTTTCCAACAGAGTCTTTGAAGTGAAAAGGGTTAAATTTTGCAGTTTGTTGTACTATGATGTTATGTTAAAAATAAATAAATATTTGATTAATGATAAAACTCCACATATCTACAGATTAAAATAATTCAGCTAAATAAGTTTCAAAATTTGTTTAGCTCAATCATCAGTGGCGTACCCAGGATTTTATTTCGGGGGGGGGGGGGGGGCTGACTTAAATTTCCATAATGTTCTAAATCTTACGAAACACGTTGAATTGTGTTATAAACAGAAATCATTTTTGCCAATAAAGCCGTAGCCAGGGGGCGAGGAGGGGGGGGGGGGGAGAGGAAAGGACAGGGATGACTTTGTTCCCAATTTTCCGAAAATTTGGACTTAAAAAATATCGTGATTTTTGACATGGTCGCCGAAAAAAAACGATTTCATCAATCGTTCGCAGAAAAAAATCTCCAATTTTTTTAAAGGATCCGAAAAGGAAAAAAACGAAATTTTGTCATAGGACCACGGATAAAAGGCGAAGTTTGTCAAAGGATTGCGAAAAAAAAGTCAAATTTCGTCAAATGATCAGGGAGAAAACGCGAATTACGTCAAATGCTCGCGGAGGAAACGCTAATTTCATGAAATGAGCACAGGAAAAAACACGAATTTCGTCATAAGGCCGCAGAAAAAACGCGAATTTCATCAAAAGTTTCCGTTGAAAATGCGAATTTCGAAAAAAGATCGCTAAAAACACGCATTCCATCAAAGGGCTGCGAAAAAAAACTAATTTCGTAAAGGATCGCAAAAAAACTTATTTTGTCAGAGACAAGGAAAAACGTAAATTTCGTCAAAAGGGCGCAGAAAAGCGCAAATTCCTCAAAAAGACGAGAAAAAACCGCTAATTTTGTCAAAAAGCCGCGGGAAAAGCGCGAATTTCGTCAAATGGCCACCGAAAAAGCGCGAATTTCGTCAAATGACCACAGAAAAAAAACGCGAATTTTGGCAAAGGGCCGCAGAAAAAACGCAAATTTCGACAAAGGATCGCTAAATATACGCATTCCGTCAGAGGGAAGCGGAAAAACGCGAATTTAGTCAAAGGGACACAGAAAAAACGTGAATTTCGTCAAAAGACCGCAGAAAAACGCAAATTTCATCAAAAAGACGAGAAAAAAAAGCAAATTTCGTCAAAAAGCCGCGGAAAAAACGTAAATTTTGACGAAGGATTGCCTAAAAAAAAGGAAATTTCGGGAAATGACCACAGAAAAAACGCGAATTTCGTCAAAGGGCAGCAGAAAAAACGCAAATTTCATCAAAAAGTCTTGGAAAAAACGCGAATTTCGAAAAAAAGATCTCTTAAAACACGCATTCCGTCAAAGGGCTGCGAAAAAAAGCTAATTTCGTAAAGGATTGAAAAAAACGCGAATTTCATCAAAAAGATGGGGAAAACGCAAATTTTGTCAAAAATCCGCAAATTTCGACGAAGAATTGCGTTAAAAAAACGCGAATTTCGGCAAATGACCTCCGAAAAAACACAAATTTCGTCAGAGGGCTGCAGAAAAAATACAAATTTGAACGAAGAATCGCTAAAATAACACACATTCCTTCAAAAGAAAGCTGAAAAAGCGCGAATTTCGTCAAAGGGACAGAGAAAAACGCAAATTTCATCAAAAGACCAGAAACAAGTGCAAATTTCGTCAAAAAGCCGCGGACAAAACAAAAATTTCGACGAAGGATAGCATAAAAGAACGCTACTTTCAGCAAATGACCACAGAAAAAACGCGAATTTCGTCAAAGGGCCCCAGAAAAAACGCAAATTTCGACAAATGATCGCTAAAAAATACACGCATTCCGTCAAAGGGAAGCAGAAAAACGCGAAATTCGTTAAAGGATCGCAAAAAGAAGAAAAAGCAGGGTAACAAAGAAGGACCACAGAAAAACGTGAATTTCGTCAAAAAGCCGCGGAAAAAAGACAATTTCGACAAAGGATCTCGAAAAAAACGCAAATGTTGTCAAAGGGCTGCCGAAAAAACGCGAATTTCATCAAAAGATTGCGGAAAAAACGAGAATTTCGAAAAAAAGATCGCTTAAAAAACGCATTCTGTCAAAGGGCTGTGAAAAAAATGCTAATTTAGTAAAGGATCGCAAAAAAAACCCGTGAATTTCATCAAAAAGATGAGAAAAAAACGCAAATTTCGACGAAGGATTGCGTAAAAAAAAAACTCGTATTTCGGCAAATGACCTTGGAAAAAACGCGAATTTCGTCAAACGACCGCAGAAAAGGCGCAAATTTCGACAAAGCATCGCTAAAAAAACACGCATTCCGTCAAAGGGAAACGGAAAAAATGCGAATTTCGTCAAAGAATCGCAAAAAAGAAAAAGCAGGGTTACAAAGAAGGGCCACAGAAAAACGTGAATTTCGTTAAAAGACTTCGGAAAAAAGCGAATTTCGTCAAACAGACGCAGAAAAAAAGGGAATTTCATCAAAATGACGAGAAAAAAACGTGAATTTCATCAAAAAAGCCACGGAAAAAACAAATTTCGACGAAGGATTTCGTAAAAAAAAACGCGAATTTCGGCAAAAATCCGCGAAAAAAACTTGAATTTCATCAAAAACCCGACGAAAAACGCGGAAAAAACACAAATTTCGACATGATCAAGAAAAAAAATGCAAATTTCGTAACAGATCCGTGGAAAAAACGCAAATTTCGACGGAGTGTGCAAAAAAACCCGCGAATTTCGGCAAAAAGCCTCAGAAAAAGCGAATTTTTTCAAAGGACTGCTGAGGAAACGCAAATTTTGTCATAAAACCGTGGAAAAAACACAAATTTTTGGCATGGAGATGCGACAGAAAAATGAAAGTTAATAAGCTACTATTACAGTCACTCATCCGCACCTCCGGTTTTCCGATTTAGCCGAAATCGACTTGTGATTAGCTGTAGTGTTACTGTGCATTAACATAATTCCGCATTGCCAATCTTGGTGCCCGCCGAAAATGAGAGAAATTAAAAATCTCCTTAAATTAAACTACTTTTAGATTTGTCGAATTTACTTGTAGGTCTCTTGAACTGACCATATACGTTTTCATTTATCCCGTAAAACAGGCATGGAGCTATTTTTCAGTCATTTTAAAATTGATTTTGTGGTTTCAAGTAAATTTGGTCGCAGGACTGAGGAGGATTTTGGATTAACACGAAAAACAATTTCATGGCATGCCAGAAAATAAAACAAATTTATCTGAAAAAGAAGGAATATCAGCCCTTTTTTCATTTCACTGCGATCTCTTCGGAGGTGGAATGGAGCTGTAACCTCATAACCCCCGTCGCCATCGACTTCTTTGGGTATATGCTGGGGCATCACTGTGCACTAGTATATGGGACTAACCAGAATAGCTGCGTCGCACAAAAAATATTTAAATTTATCTCAAAAGAAAGAAAAAAAGAGTTTTTTTTCATTTTTGATTACTTCGAAAGGGGGCCCTATAAATCCATCAGCCTCCTTCCCCTCATTGGGTATACAGTGGTGTAACTGTGCGCTGATATGACACTAGCCAGAAAGTCTAGTTCGTTGTATTGCAGAAAACAATTGCAGTACAAATTTATCTCAAACAAAAAGAAAAACCACTTTTTTCATTTCATTTTGAACTATTTTGGGAGAGGTCTGTAAGCCCGTCACCCCCTTTCTACTTCTTTGCGTATAATGTGGTGTCACTGTGCACTAATATCTAACTAAACAAAAGTGTGTGGCTAGTCTGTTGAATAATAGGAGAAAAAAATGTAAATTTATCTCAAACAGAAAGAAAAAAAGCAATATTGTTTTCGACTATTTCGGGAGGAGGGGGCTGTAAGCTCATCAGCCGCCTCCCCTTCCTTCAGTATGCTGTGATGTCAATGTGGACTAACATGGATTTAACGAGAATATCTATTTCGCTGTATGGCAGAAGAAAAATTACAAATTTATTTGAAACAAGAAGAAAAAAATCAGCATTTTTTTCATTTCATTTTCGACTATTAAGGAAGGGGGCAACCCATTGTCCCTTTCACCTCTTTGGGTATGATGTAGGCCCACTGTGCACAAGTATGGAACTAAAGAGAAGAGAGCGGCCAGTCTGCTGAATGATAGGGGGAAAATACAAATTTATCCCAAACAAAAAGTAAAATATCAGCACTTTTTCATTTCATGTTCGACTTTTTGGGGAGAGGGCTAAAACCCCATTAGCCCCCTTCTACTTTTTTGGGTATAACGTGGTGTCACTGTACACTAATATGGAACTACAGCGAAGGAAACGGCTAGTCTGTTGAATGATAGGGGAGAAAATGCAAATTTATCTCAAACAGACAGAAAAAAAATTCAGTTCTATTTTTTCATTTCATTTTCTACTATTTCGAGAGGAGGAGGGCTGTAATTCCAACAGACACCTCCCCCTCTTTGGGTGTGATGTGATACCAATGGAGTTAATGAGAATGGCTATTTTGCTGTATGACAGAAGAAGAAAATACAGATTTATCTTAAAAAAGTAAGGAAAAAACATTTTTTTTCATTTAATTTTTCGACTATTTCAGATTTTTTTTTTTGGGGGGGGGGGAGGGTGGAGGTATGTAACCCCGTCAGCCCCCTTTCTCTTCTTTGGTGTCAATATGGACTACTATGGAACTATGCGAAGGAAGCGCATATTCTGTTGAACGATAGTGAAAAAAAATGCCAATTTATCTTAAACAGGCAGAAAAAAATTCAGCACTATTTTATCATTTCCTTTTCGACCATTTCGAGAAGAGGGGGATGAAATTCCATCAGCCCCCTCCCCATCTTTGGGTATGCTGTGATGTCAATGTGGACTGATATGGTGTTAACGAGAATGTCTATTTTGCTATATGACAGAAGAAAAAATTACAGATTTACCTTAAAAAAGTAAGAAATAATTACTTTTTCATTTCATTTTTCGACTATTTCGGGAGGGTCTGTAACCCCGTCTGCCCCCTTTATCTTCGTTGTTGTCAATGTGGAATAATATGAGACATGAAAATGGCTAGTCCGCTGTATGATTGAAAAAAAATAAAATTTTTTCCAAAAAAGAAAGACGAAAAAGCAGCACTTTTTCATATCACTTTCAAAAATTTCGGGGGGTGGGGGGGCTGTAGCCCCATCAGCCCCCCCCTTGGGTACGCCCATGTCAATCATAAACATGATATTGCTAAATCTTTTTGCATATAAATACAAGTTTTACATACTCTAATATAGATATAATAATAATAATTTCATTATTTGTAATAACTATTTTTATTGCAATTATTTACAAATAACCTGATGTTAATTACTATGGAATTTTTTTTTTATCTACTTCGAATTTGCAAAGTTTAACAATTATCTTCAGTAATTATAAATCAACGTGCTGTATTAGAATTAAAGAAATTTATCAGATAGAAAAAACAATATGTTTCTAGCAAATAATTATTCCTTTATTATTCCTCATGCAGATGCTAAATATTTTGTAACTTTTAATATCTATATATATTTTGTAATTTATTTTTTCATAAATTAAACATAAGCTTTTGAATATAAACAAAAACAAACCTTATTATACCAGCAGGTTGAAATTAAAATATTCCTGCTTATTTTATACACAGACTTTTTAAATGATAAATAAAGCCTGACATATGTATACAATCACAATATTTTCATAACTACTTATTATGCAAAAATATCAATGACTAATACAATTTTATTATCTTAGCAAATAGCAGTTTACCGATTCAAAAAATAGAGTTCTGTAAAAGCCATAACCCCCCACCCTGGTATTTAATTATATTTAATAAGAAAATTGATAATTGCTCTTCATAAAAACAAAAAAAAATTAATATTTTTGGCCCAGATACAGGGGAAAAAATGTAAACTTTATTGCAAAAATATAAATGTCCGGAGACACTTATAATTCTATTATCCCATCCACACATAAACAACAATACTAAACTAAATAAGTTTCAATATGATGTACTCTCAAATTATGTAGTAATTTCAGTCAGCTTTTTTGCATTGTGTGTTTTCTTTAATCTGTATAGGGGTAGATTTTCAAAAAATAAACAAATAAAAATTTAAATATATCCTTTAGCTAAAAAAAAAAAAAAAAAAATCAAATACATACTTTTAAAGCAGCAAATGATAAACTTTAATAACTATTGTTTAATAAATATTTCTGTTATATCCATTCAACCAAATAACAGCAAAAAGAAAACTCACACAATACTATTTATATAATAGTATGAGACGAAGAGATGTATTAGTGTTTATTCTAAGTTTGTTTACATTTTTTTCTCATCTATTTTAAACAAACTATAAAACAACTTTTTTTTTTCAATCAATTGCTCTTGAGTTGCTTGTTTTACATCATATATATTTCATTATTTCACTCTGTGAATTGTATTGATTCAAACTTAATTAAAAAACTCATATTTAAGAATGCAAGCATTTTATACTTGATGAAGATCAATTGCTAATCATTTAAAAGTAGATCTCCATAAAATGCTAATTTTTATAGATTACAATATTTGCAAGCTTATTTTTGTAATCGAAATGTACACATTATAATTTCTTTAGTATTGTTTAGAGAACTTATTAAGCAATATATTGAATTCCCCTCCCCACTCTAAAAATTAAATATATCCTTTAGACAAAAAAAAAAAAAAAAAAAATATCAAATATATACTTTTAAAGCAGTAAATGATAAACTTTAATAACTATTGTTGGATAAATATTTCTACTGCCCTTCATAAAAAAAAAACAGTATTTATGACACAGATAAATAATATATTCATAAGCTTTATTGTAAAAATGTAAATGTCAGGAGGCTTTTATAATTTTATTATCTACACACACACACAAACAAACAAACAACAAAACACTATACTTCTTCCAGATAGTTAATTAAAAATTTCCAAACTGAAGAAGCACCACTTTGAAGCTTTGAGAGGGGGGGGGGGGGTGTGTGTTCTGTGAGCGGCAGGCTGTTGTCTCAAATTATCCAAGCACCACTTTAGAAATAGTAAAAACAATACGGAGCAATCACATGGCACGCGCACATCCTTCTCTACAAATTATCGTTGACGCCATTAAGTTCACGCATGCGCCAGTAACTTGGAGGTATTTGCGCATGGGCGAAAACGGCAGCTTGTGTCTCCATTATGTCGCAAGGGATGATCTCAGCGACAGTCTTTCTTGTCATCTCGGAGATGCTCTAGTTACATCGCACTGAGACGTGACAATAAAGGGACGTTGCGATGTCTCCGAGACATTATTGTAACCAAGTGTGCTGTGTGGGAAATGAACCTCATATTTCTAACTCCATAGAAAAAATGCCAGGAGACAAAGCTTACAGAGGAGAAATTATTTGACGTTACCGATGTTGATACCGATGTGTTTGTCGACGACAGTAAGATTAACAACGCTGAGATGAACATGTTCTGAAAATATTCTCATTTTGTGAAACCCTCCCCGATGACTCCCCCTCCACTTCTGAAAAAACTTGACTTTATGAAGCATCATCTCACTCAGCTATGTGAAAGTACAGGTGTTAACCCTGCTCAAAACATAGTAGTATCACAATTCTCAAGGTAACAATGTTGAACAGTGAAAATGGCTTTATTGATTAGAATATAACAAGATGCTCTGTTCAGTTTTTTCATTTGTCCTTGGACATAAAGTCAATGGAAAAAAATATTTATAAAGATCTAGCTGTTCACGAAATCTCGAAAGTGCATGAAAACGCATTGACAATTTTTCTGATGTCCAAGAACAATGTAGATGTTGGATCTCGCATAAAAATGGACATCGTGCATAAGCGAAAGATTGGAGTTGATACATTTATAAACGTTCTAACTCGCATCATTGACACTGTCCTATTTCTTGGGATGCAAGGATTAGCTTACAGAGGAAAGAGGAAGCAGCTGCAGACTTGAATAATAGTGATGTTAACCACAGTAATTTTCTTTTAAATTGGTAATGCTGCTATGTAAATATGCTCAAATTTTACACGGTCCTGTAGGCCATGCACAGGCCATGAAAGAAGCTAAGAAAAAAGATTTTCAGAAAGTATGAAGAAGGAAAGAATAGAGCAGAAAGAAAAACAAAATGAAAATCCTATGTGCCATGGAAGAGTCGTTTATTGCATTTCTGTCCAAGCCATTTGTAAATAAGTTAATTCCTTATTTCACCATTCAGATCCAAATTAACATTTCCGATGAAGTGAAAGAGTCACGTTCATTCAGTATTGAAGCATATACCACATACGGTATATCGTAATTGAACAGTTGGCACTTTGTGTTCGTTATGTGCTGCACTGTAAACTGAAGGTTAGCTTTTTAAAATCGATTGGTACCCCCAAAACAACAGAGGAAGCCCTGTATATCTCCAGCTAAAAGAAGAATTCAAAAAGTTTAAACTCTCTTTTCTTCACAAATAGTTAGCAGTTTTTAATGGTGCAGTAAGTATGAGTGGAAGATATAAAGGTCTGCAGGCACAACTGAAAAGGACAATACAAATATATAGCATGTGTACATGTGCTATATTGCATAAAATAGATGCAACAGAATGTTGCAAATTCACAAAGGACTGATTGGGCTTATTGCAAACTACAACCGTGTTTATCTCTGAGTCATATAAACGAATGCAAATATAGACTTCAGTGAATTTGGAATTTGTAGGTGGATATAAACTCCTATGCCGATTTTTTGAAAAAACGCTACTAGGTGGTGGAGTAAGGATCTCATAATAGCATATTTGAGGAATCTTGAAAACGCTTTAAAGATCGACATAAGGTTTTAACATTGTTTAAGGGCCTACAAGATATAACCGAAATGGACGATTTCTCGTTAACATAAACCTTTTTCGGAAAAAATATTGTTTGATATTTGGTGCGAGTTCCGTATATACAGGGTGTTTCAAAACTATATGTCAGAAATGTAAAGGCAGGAAAAAGGTACCTAAGTAAACAGATTTCGTATAGGAATGTGGGTGCGGAAATGCAGGGTTGAGGCAGTAGAGGGTGCTGTTGAATTCAGTGGATAAAAGCACTTCGCTGGCTTGAATCGATGTTCTCCGCATCGAGCAACATGCGTTATTAAACCAATGCGGAGATTGCCGATATGCAATTCTAGTATGAGACTGCGCAAGAAAATGGAGTGGCTGCTCAAAGGATATCCATGGAACGATACGATTCCCGGGTAGGAATCTAGAGGGTCGCCGAACAATTGAGAGTCTTCATCGGGAGTTGTGCGCGAGTGTATCGTGTTATGATTCGAGGCGTGATACGGAGACTGGAAGATGTCGTAGAATTCCTGCAGCGGAAGAAGTAGTATTGCGCACAGCAGAGGATACGACAGCTTTCGACAAGCTCTATAGCTGTTGGACTTGCGTTGGGTGTGAGCCATTTTCTTGCGCAGCCCCATACATGAAATGAAATGCATATCGGCAAGCTCCGCATTGGTGTAATGATGCATGTTACTCGAAATTCGTGCGGTGAATGTCGATTGAAGTCAGCGAAGCGCTTTCATCCGCCGAACTCAACAGCGCCCTCTACTGCCTCAATGCTACATTTTCGCACTCACATTCCTATATGAAATGTGCTTATTTAGGTCCCCTCTACCTGCCTTTACATTTCTGACATATAGCTTTGAAATACCCTGTATTGATAGAACCATTTTCCGTGCCCTATTCTATATATCTAAGCTAACATCGAAGTATCTGCAGATAAGCGGCCTGGATTACTTAACTGCTGCTAACAAAATCCAAACTCTGAGATGCGATCTGAGACACAAAAGAAATAATTTTGATATGGTTCGGAAAATGCTTCTGAATTTGCGGAACATCGTCAAAAGCAACTAATGGAAAAGGATTACTCCATTGAAATTGAGAGATTTCTACAGGAAAAGAGAATGATCCTCGCCGCTTCAGTGACGTTAAATTGAACTTTCTGAAGAAGCTTTTAGTACTCTGTCTGGCTTGGCGAAAGTCAGGAAAGAAGGTATCAGAAAAGGGTTGTTGCAATTGTCCCGGTTCTAGGTTAATTATAATCCGTCACTATTGCAGCAACAATCTCGACATAGAAAGCCTTCAGCCGCATACAGTAAAGAAATGAGCGATACTGACGAACTCCTTAAAGAGGGCGAGAATTGCTACAGAGTGATTAAGAAACGTAAAAAATGACTAGCTTGTGCATTAGAATTATTGTGCGAGTTGAATGCCTATAATCGTATTTATGCAACCTACATAGCTTATAAGAATATATTTGTTTTATCATGCACTCAAATGTGAACGAGTGTTCTCAACATTTAAAATTATAAAGAACCGCTTGCGTTCATCTCTATAGGACAAGAACGATTAGAGGATTTTATCCTATTCACTGTCGAACGATCTTTTGATTACGATTATGATAAGATAATAGATGGATTTGACTCAAGTTTGAAAGAGTTGTGCAAATATCTGCCACTCTAATTAGTTAATAGTCAGGTTATAAAATGAACTATTCAATTTTCAAGTATTATACAGATATTTTAAACAATCAATGTATAAGGTGAATGATAATTTCAATTAACAAAATAAAATGTACAGATGAATATAATGATATTTCAAATAACGAATTATTCACTGTATATGCGCCAATTTTAATATTACTAACTTTTTTCGGTCAATACTAAAACTTTTCCGTATGAACAATTTTCAATACAGTACTAAGGCATTTTTTATGGTAAAGGGGTTAGCACGTTAGCCTTCAACGTCAAAGGGGCCTGAGACCAAATTCCGAGTGAGCATGTATATTCCTAGGTGTTGCCAATGTCCGTATGTTAGGGTCAGTGATACCCAATTCCGTAAGGAGCCCCTTCACAAGTAGCCATTATCTACATGCTGACAACGTAATTACCCGACATTGGATCAGACAAATATTTTTTTAATACAAAGAATAACAATGTCTGAACAGAATTTCCATAAGAAATGTCAAACGTTGTTGTTTATTACTTATATAACTTTTAATTGTTTAGAATTTACATGTTAAAAAAAATAATAAAAATACGGCAAGTTAACCCACGCCTCACCCGCCCACGCCTCACCCGCCCACACACACACAACAAGATTTTTTTTCACGATAAGATTACTATCAATTGTAAGCAAACAATTACAAATATGCTAATATGTATCGAATTGGAGTTAAAGCTGTGCCCAACTGCTGTGCTCAACAAGCGCAAAACGTTTTGATGCATTTACAAATTTATTTTTTAACGGAAAGATATAAAATTAGAAGGCCTCACTATGGAAGCGATTTGGAATCGAACTCTGTTTTACATTTTTTGATAAATAAATTACCTATCTATCCATATTATAAATGACAAACATATCTGTGCGTAACGCATACGTCATTTTGCGAATGGCAACACCTTGAAATTTGAAATAAAATTTTGGTTTTGCAATTTTCTCTACTGCAAAATTTTAAACTTCTAAACATCGCACATTTTGAATTTTTACACCGTCGTATAAGGAAAAAATACTCTTTTAAATGCATTTGTTTGAAAGCTGTATCTCAATTTATTTTTGAGATATTAATTTTTTTGTAGTTTTTAATCTATATTATAAAGGACAAACATATCTGTGCGTAACGCATACGCCATTTTGCGAATGGCAACACTTTGAAATTTGAAATAAAATTTTGGTTTTACAATTTCCTCTACTGCAAATTTTTAAACTTCTAAACATCGTACATTTTGAGTTTTTACACCGGCGTATAAGGAAAAAAATACTCTTTTAAATGCAATTTGTTTGAAAGCTGTATCTCAATTTATTTTTGAGATATTAATTTTTTTGTAGTTTTTAATACCATTTTTCTTATCATGGCAACAAAAGTACCTCCTTTCTATTGAAAGTCATTGAAAGTAAACGAAAAATAGTCGAAAATAAGAGATACTGTGTCTTTTTGTTGCCATTTTCTCATAAAACTTGAAAAAAAAGTTTAAATTAAAATATGGGCTATGTCAAGATTATTGTCTTTTATTCCGTGATAATGACGTCATATGCACACTTTTCTATAAACGAAGTTTAAGACTCGATTGTAAAAGTGGATTGCTTTAGCGGATGCAAATAACGTCATTTTATAAAAAAGCGTGTAGTATTTTAATTCTTAAACCTGAATTATGTTTTGTAGAAGTGCGTCATTTTCACAGCCCAGCTGCTTTGAAATTCTTCACAGGTGAAAATGCTTCACTTTTAAAAATAATGTAATCGAAATCACACACTGATAAAACGCAATGTTTTACAGAAATTTAGAGTGTCTTTAAAAAAGAGAGGTGACATGCAAATAATAGACGCCTTCAGTGTGACGTCAGCCGTGACGTTTTGCTTGGAAACTGACTCCAAACAAACGGTTGCTATGTTTCATTTTTTATTAAATATAAATTGTAGAAAATGTTACCACTGCATATAAAGTATTAAAGCACATATATGTGAGATACAGCTGTAAAATACAGCTATAATATATAAGAAAAGTAGAAAATACAGCATACCAACTGTTTGTTTGGGGTCAGTATCCAAGGTAAACGTCATATTTGCCGACACGACTGAAAGCGTTTATAGCGATTTATATTACAGAAATTGATGATTCTCGCCTGGATGGATTTGCTTCGCCGAGTTAGACAAGCAAACAAATAATTCGTGGTTTAAAATAATATCGTGTTCCTGAAGTTTTTGTCAAAACTTCTCTCGAATAATAAAATTTTAATGCTATTCCTTAGGACATTCTACTATAATTTTATCAAAGTAACATAATTTGCTTAATTTAATTTTACCTAATTTTATATAATCTATATATTCAAAACACAAGTGTGTTTTTTAGTCATCTTTCTGCTGAATCAATTTTACTAATATTTTTTTTTTAACTGAAAGCTCTTCTTTTGTAGATGTGATCGCACCATCTGTTTTTTTTTTTTTTTAAATATCCCCACTTTTATATATTTTAATTTTAAAAAGTATTTTATGAAATTTCTTCAAAATGATCAAAATTAGATAGCTTTCGTTATTGCAGACAAGAGATAAATAATGAGGTATTTTTAACATTATTCATTCTATTTTCTGATAAAAATTCAAAATTGTTGATAAAAATTGTTGTATAGGGTTTAGTGGCGCAAAATCCCATTAGGAGCAGAATATTACATTAGGGGCATAATAACGGAAAACGACATACTGCTTTTGAAAACACGCATTTTTCCTCATAAATTTTCTATATTGTTTTTCCTTCTGCATGTATACTGTTACTAAGTTTCAGACAGTAGGAGAAATGCTTATTTAAGTGAAAATGAAGTCATATTTAAAAGAAAACGATCATCTTCTTAGATAAAACTAAACATTTTAACACAAATGTGTCTAAAAAACATAAATTACGGAAATTTTTACTCTCCGGAATTGAGATTAGAATCTCAAGTAAAGAGTGCGTCTGTTCACATAAAATATGTTGCTGACAATCGTGACTTCAAGTTTTGAGTTAAAAAGATTTTTAAATGATCAAACAAAATACATTTTTTTAAAAAATGATGAATATGGATATGAGAAGTGCGTATGCAAATTTTGAGAAGGTGAAAATTGCTGTTTTCATTCCGGAAATCCAAGCATAAGAGACTCGATAACCACATCCTAATAACTGATCTTTATTATATTTTACTGATTCAGTATCTATATTATAAAGAACAAATTTATATGTGCGTAACGCTGACGTCATTTTGTGGATGGCAACATTGCGAATGGCAACACTTCACGATAAAATTTCGGTCTTGAAATTTTCGCTACTGCAATTTTTTAATCTTCTCACCATCGTACATTTTCAATTTTCATCGCATATGGAAAAAAAAATTACTTTCAAATGCAATTTGATTAAAAACTGTATTCATTGACTGATGTATTATATTTCCTAAAATAATTTTTAAGCATGATTTTTTTAAGTTTATCTTATCACTTGCCGGTTTCAAAACATAATAATAATAAATATTTTGCACATAAAGCAACAAACATTGTTCAGCATTTGTTTTTGACTATTTTTCCATAACGAAATTAATACTTCCTTTATAAAGAAATAAAGGAATAATATAAAAAAAAACACCAATCTAACATATTTGTGAAAGACAAATTAACGAAATTAATACTTCTTTTATAACAAATAAAAGAATAGTATTGAAAAAACACAAATCTAACATATTTGTAATCGTGCAATTTAAATTTTTAGATCACCAAATAGGATTTTTTTTTCAAATGGAATTTGTTTGCAAAGTTCATCTCAGTTTACTGATTGTCTACGGTTTTAAAAACAATTTTAAAGCATGAAATATATTTTAATTTATCAATATCGCGCCGAGCTCGATTACGAAAGATTAATTCGTTTTCCCTTAAAACAAAATAAAGAGTTCATCATTTTCTTACGTCTAATATCCATTAAAAAAACTCCCCCATGAATAAATAAATAAAATAATGTAAATAAAACACCAGTTTACCAGACATGTATAAGCTCTGAAATTATCAGAATATAAAAGGATGCCATAAGTAGCAAAATCTTGGCAAAATATCTTAGCATGCGGCTAATAAGAAAATATCGCTTTTGATAAATTTCAAAAAATTATTTGATTGTATAATTTGTATTTTCCATATGAAAAATGCTTTTTTAATGTAAGTGGTCAATCTAAAAAATTTATTGCATATAAAAAAATTATTACTTTTCAATTAAAAAAAAAGTTTCACCTATATTCTTTAACCCAGGAATCCCGGGTACGATCCCCTAGTTATGTTAAAGGCGATTTTGATCACATGAGAAATACGTTTTTCACCCTTCTTTGAGTGGTTATTCTTCTTTAGAGCGGAAATACGATTCCAAACGCCCGCTTTGACACTATTTTCTGAAAGATCTATTTACGTTTGCAAAAAAAACGGAAACACAGGTTACATAGTTCGATTACATAGTTTCTGAACAACAACACATGCTAGTTTCGTGCATTTCCGAACAAAAATAAATTAAAACTTATGTCATAAAGTTGCTCTTTTGGATTTGAGAACAGCTTTAAGTCATTTTCATAAAGTTAGAGCAAAGGGTCGTGTTCATAGTCAATATTCAGACATTAGAAAAATGGGGTTGTCGATTGGTGGGCCAATGTCTAAGCCTAGCGGGGTATGCCAAATGATGCCAGTCCGCCCCTGGAATAGAGAGATATTATAGAAAAGGTTATTATTTTAAATTGTTGCCAATTGTAAAAACAGCGCAAAGAATAATGTTTCCGGTAAATTAAAAATTTATTTGACACTAAACAACAACAAAAAAAGAGCTTTCAAATTATAACTAAATACTAATTAAGTATTAAAAGCAGGAAAATATTGCAAATTATGTCATAAAAACTATATTTAAACGTGAATTTTACAAGAGAAAAATTTTTTTAAAATATTAAATACATTAATATGCATTAAATGGAGGAAATTACGTCATAGTATTTAAAATGGCCAAATAATAATATTGCCTAACAGTTTAAATTTAAAAATGTATTTACACGGCACATTTATTTCATCTACTATCTATACTATAAAGGACAAACATATCTGTGCGTAACGCATACGTCATTTTGCGAATGGCAACACTTTGAAATTTGAAATAAAATTTTGGTTTTGCAATTTTCTCTACTGCAAATTTTTTAACTTCTAAATATCGCACATTTTAAATTTTTACACCGCCGTATAAGGAAAAAAATGCTCTTTTAAATGCAATTTGTTTGAAAGCTGTATCTCCATTTATTTTTGAGATATTAATTTTTTTGTAGTTTTTAATACCATTTTTCTTATCGTGGCAACAAAAGTACCTCATTTCTATTGAAAGTCATTGAAAGTAAACGGAAAATAGTCGAAAATAAGAGATACTGTATCTTTTTGTTGTCATTTTAAAATAAAAACTGAAAAAAAAGTTGAAATTAAAATATGGGCTATGTAAAGAATATTCTCTGTTATTCCGAGATAACGACGTCATATGCACACTTTTCTATAGACGAAGTTTAAGACTGTATTGTAAAAGTGGATTGCTTTAGCGGATGCAAATGACGTCATTTTATAAAAAAGTGTGCATTTTAATTCTTAAACCTGAATTATGTTTTGTAGAAGTGCGTCATTTTCACAGCCCAGCTGCTTTGAAATTCTTCACAGGTGAAAAGGCTTCACTTTTGAAAATAATGTAATCGGAATCACACACTGATAAAACGCAATGTTTTACAAAAATTTAGAGTGTCTTTATAAAAGAGAGTTGACATGTAAATAATAGCGATTTATATTACAGAAATTGATGAATCTCGCCTGGATGGATTTGCTTCGCCGAGTTAGACAAGCAAACAAATAATTGTGGTTTAAAATTATATCGTGTTCCTGAAGTTTTTGTCGAAAGTTCTCTCGAATAAAAAAATTTTAATGCTATTATTTAGGACATTCTACTATAATTTTATCAAAATAACATAATTTGCTTAATTTAATTTTTCCCAATTTTATATAATCTATACATTTAAAACACAAGTGTTTTTTTTAGTCATCTGCCCTGATCTTTCTGCTGAACCAATTTTACTCATATTTTTTTTAACAGAAAGCTCTTCCTTTGTAGATGTGATCGCACTATCTGTTTTTTTTTTTAAATATCCCCGCTTTTATATTTTAATTTTAAAAGCGTTTTATGAAATTTCTTCAAAATGATGAAAATTATATAGCTTTCATTATTGCAGACAAGAACTTTATTCATGCTATTTTTTGATAAAAATTCAAAATTGTTGATAAAAATTGTTCTATACGGTTTAGTGGCGCAAAATCCCATTAGCAGCAGAATATTATATTAGGGGCATAATAACGAAAAATGGCATAATGCTTTTGAAAACACGCATTTTTCCTCTTAAATTTTCTATATTGTTTTTCCTTCTGCATGTGTACTGATACTAAGTTTCAGACACTAGGTGAAATGCTTATTTAAATGAAAATGAAGTCATATTTAATCGAAAACGATCTCTTTCTTATATAAAACTAAACATTTTAACGCAAATGCGTCTAAAAAACATAAATTATGGAAATTTTTACTCTCCGGAATTGAGATTAGAATCTCAAGTAAAGAGTGCGTCTGTTCACATAAAAGATGTTGCTGACAATCGTAACTTCAAGTTTTGAGTTAAAATGATTTTCAAATGATCAAACAAAATACAAATTTTTAAAAAATGATGAATGTGGATATGAGAAGTGCGTATGCAAATTTTGAGAAAGTGAAAATTGCTGTTTTTATTCCGGAAATCCAAGCATAAGAGCCCCAATTGATAACCACATCCTAATAACTTATCTTTATTATATTTTACTGATTAAGTATCTATATTATAAAGAACAAACGTATCTGTGCGTAACGCTGACGTCATTTTGCGAATGGCAACACTTCACGATCGAATTTCGGTCTTGAAATTTTCGCTACTGCAATTTTTTAATCTTCTGACCATCGTACATTTTTAATTTTCGTCGCACAGGGAAAAAAATTTACGTTCAAATGCAATTTGTTTAAAAACTGCATTCATTGACTGATGTATTATATTTTATAAAATGATTTTTAAGCATGTTTTTTTTAAAGATCACCTTATCACGTGCCTGTTTCAATACATAATAATAATAAAGATTTTGCACATAAAGCAACAAACATTTTTCAGCATTTGTTTCTGACTATTTTTGCATAACGAAATTAATACTTCCTTTATAAACAAAAATAACAGAATAATATTAAAAAAACCACCAATCTAACATATTTGTAAAAGACAAATTAACGAAATTAATACTTCTTTTATAAACAAATAAATGAATAATATTGAAAAAACACAAATCTAACATATTTGTAATCGTACAATTTAAATTTTTAGATCACCAAATAGGATTTTTTTTTTCAAATGGAATTTGTTTGCAAAGTTCATCTCAGTTTACTGATTGTCTATGGTTTTAAAAATAATTTTAAAGCATGAAATATTTTTTAATTTATCTATATCGCGCGGAGGTCGATTACGAAAGATTAATCCGATTGCCCTTAAAACAAAATAAAGAGTTCATCATTTTCTTACGGCTAATATCCATTAAAAAAAATTCCCTGTGAATAAATAAAACATAATTTTATCAGACATGTATAAGTTCTGAAATTATCAGAATATAAAAGGATGCCATAAGTAGCAAAATCATGGCAAATAACTCTTAGCATGCGGCTAATAAGAAAATATCGCTTTTGATAAACTTAAAAAAATTATTTGATTGTAGAATTCGTATTTTCCAAATGAAAAATGCTTTTTTAATGTAAGTGGGCATTCTAAAAAAATTATTGCATGTAAAAAATTTATTAGTTTTCAATTAAAAAAAAATGTTTTCGCCTATATTCTTTAACCCGGGAAGCCCGGGTACGATATTCTAGTATATATAAAATCCAAACTGAAATTTCGTTCCGAACATCTGTATTTCGAGTTCTACTGCATGGATTTTGACAGAACTTACACTGTTAGATAGATATCGTTTCAGAGAAGGTTTTAAGGTATAACACATCGTTCTACGTAGATTAATTATAGAATTATGTTGGAAAGTTCTGTTATTTTGGGCGATAAGGTTACCATTTTATTTCTTGGCGAATTTTATCGTTGATGAAAAATTGAAACGGAAACACCTCGGATTACACCTCGAAAAATAAAAGAAAAAAACTGTTACTAATTTTATTCAAAATTAAAAAAAAGAAAAGAATAAATCAGTTTTGACGAGTGATAATATTAAAAAATTAAAATATGTAATTTAAACATGAAAGGGAATGTTCGTAATGCTTAAAAAATCACGCAGTTGAAATATTGCAATTAAAACAGGATTTGGTGATTTATCTATCTTTTGCGTCAGATTGAGAAAAATGTTCTTCATAAGCGCATTCTTAGAAATATTTAAAAAATACATAGAATATTCTTCTCATGAGGATATATATATTTATTAAAAAAAAATCAGCAGAAACTCGATTTAGCTTTCGCTAAAAAAAAAAAAAAAAAAAAAAAAAAAAAAACATTTTTTTTTTTTGCGATTTAACGCTGGTTGGCGACGCAATAAAATTTTAAATAATACTATGATAAATATTCTTTAAGAAAACTTTTTTGAATCGCCATACGAAGTTAGTTTAAGTAAGTTTAACTTAAATAAATACATTTTTATGACTGTAGTTTTGTCATGTAAATGTATGTGTACATGTATGGGTGGTCACAAGCAACATGGGGAAAAATTTTTTAACGTTTTCTTCGGGGGGACCCTCCTAAAAGTTGCCAATTAGTTAGAAAATGAGATTGGCAAAGTTTCAACTGAAATTAATAATATTAACCCGTGCCTCATCGAGGTTGAAGTCCTAAAAATTTGCAATTTTTGGCAAAAAATTGTCGTTTTTCTTTGTTTACGTGAAAACTATTTGTCTTAGAAACCTGATTCTTATTTTATTTCATAGAAACAATTGTTACCTTAAACTTTTACTCTCATCAAAACTTATATTTAATGAATATTAGTATTTTTCAGGTCAGCTCGTGAACCATACCCTCAAACTCTGCATTTTTGAAACACAAGTGAAAAATGACAAATTAATAATTTTATTACTTTTGATAATTTTTTTTCATTATTTTCATTAATAGGCAAAAATAAATGAACAATTTTTGCAACTTTAAAAATATTTCACGAATTATAATTGATTATTAGTTATCTAATTCTGTGTCTAGTAAGAAAGAGCTTCTGGATTTGTATTGCAGTTGAACCTCTGAATTTCTCTTTTTATTACAAGGCTGTTTTTGTTGCCTGTTATCGTTATCTATTTTTAGAATTGACGAAACATTCCATAAAGCCCCCTCTCCCTTTTGATATGATGGCAGAAATGTAAGATTTTTTAAATTGGCCACGTGTCTCATCAAATCATCAACAGTAAGCTACCAAGTAATCGTCAAGTTTTATGTATTTTATTTTATAACATTCGCAAAATGAAACTGAACGCCAGAGAAACTGCTAAATTTAGAGTACCTCCACCATTTAACCACAGACTTTAATTTTAAGTAGAAGTGCAATCGACTCCGCAAATAACTATTTCGTAAACAAAAAAGTGAGATCATCAAAAACAGATTTTAAAATTCCGGTTTAGAGAGATCTGTTATTCACTGGGATGGAAAACTGCTTCACCATTTTTTGAATAAAGAAAATGTAGAGAGGATAGAAGTTTTAATTAGTTGTGGGGATGAAGAACAGTTACTACGAGTTCCACAGCTTCAAAATAGTATCGAAATAATTCAGGCGAAAGCTGCATTTTCAGCAGTTGAAGAGTGGAGGAAGTTGGTAAAATCCAGGCAATATATTTTGATACAACTGCAGTAAACAACGGTCACCTCAGAGGAACCTGCATTTTTCTATAGCAATTGTTAAAGGAAAAGTCTTCTGTATTTACCATGTCGCCACCATAATCTAGAAATTATCATAAAAGCTGGTTTTGATTTTAAAGTGGGAATAATCACTGCTCCTCAGCCAGATATTTAAAAAAACAATTCTGATTGGGTGGTTTAAATTAAACCAGAGTAAATATAAAAATGCTATTGAAGATGAAATACTAGATATAAATAGTTAATTCAGAAGAAATTTCAAGTTTTCTTACAGGACCTTTTAAAAATTAACAGCTCAGGGATGATAAAGAATTTATCCAACTTTGTTTAATTTTTATAGGACTCCTTCCTACAAAAGACTTTTTTCAGAGCACCTGGTGCTTTTAATCATGTCAGATGCACAGGCAATTTAATCTCTCAAAATATATTGTCATAGATAATCTCCCAATAACAAATTTATAAAAAGAAGGTATTATAGACCTTTGCTTATTTGTAATCAATATTTATGTAAAATTATGCTTCAATATTCCCACTCCCACTTTGGACCCCAAACCAAGACCTGCAAATAATAAAATCACTTGTTCACTACAGAAAAATTGATAAATAGGTTGCAGACAAAGCACTCGTTAAAATGATAAACCGTCTTTGGCATCTTAACTCGGATCAAGTTGCATTTTCATTTTTAGATGATACTTTGGAAACAAAAAGGCAACATAAGCATGGCTGTAAAATTAATGTCATTTGAAGAAAAAATGATGATGATGATAAGAATTTAAAAGCAACAAAAGTTTTCAACGAAGTGGATTATTTATTGAACAAAGAAGTCTATGTTTTTGTTTCATCTCAAACTATAAAAATTTTTAAGAGATTTTATATTAATAAGCTTTTTTTAAATACTGATTCCAATGTATAGTGTGAAAATAAACCTTATTTGAAAGCAAGAAAACAGTGAATGGTTTTAAAGTTGTCAATGACACAGCTGAAAGGGGAAGAAAACTAACCAGAGATTTCAATTCCTGTTTAACAAAAAAACGAAAAATAAAAACAGTATATGCTAAAAGTTGTATGTGAATGTAGAAAGACTTTTCAAGATTCTTCAAAAGTCACCTTATCTAAGCTATTTACCACCTTAATCCTTTCTGGCGCAGTGGTCCCATGTCGAGACTACCTAATTTTAATTCCAAACTTACTTGTTTGTAAATTTAGGTGTAGTCAATCATTTCATTATTTTACGAACAGAATTTTTCTGTACTGGAAAGGGTTAATGTGACAATTATAAGGGATAGTAATTTATTTTCTTTATTATGCTTCCTTTCTTGTAACACAACTTTAATAAAAAAATGCATTTGAGCATTATTTGATCTCATTTTTATACTTTCTTTGCCACATTTTTTAAAATTCTTTTAGTTTAAAATACGATTTTTTTCATTTTCTTTGGATTTTTTTTTTACTTAAACCCTTTATTATGTACAAAATGAAAAAAAAAAAGAAAAACAAAAGGTGGAAAGCAGATGAAATAGAATGTTACAATTTTTCTTTGCATTTTCCTAAAAAGTAAATTTTTAGGATTCGGGTGAAGTCTGGTCCTGAAAAATGCGCATATTTTTAAATCTATGCGTTTTTAGAAAAAAAAAATGATGTGTGGTTCTTCAAAACGAAGCTTTTTTTTATAAAATGAGACCTGAATTATGTTTCTAGGTTCAATTGTATTTATTTCATGAAGGAAAAACAGCATTTTTTGCGAAAAATCACCTTTTTTTCAAACTTTAACCTCAATGAGGCACGTGTTAATATTATACAAATGAGGTAAAACTTTGCCAATCTCATTTTCTAGTCTATTGGCAACTTTTTGGGGGGTCCCCCGGAAAAAATTCGAAAATTGATTTCTTGTGACCACCCTAATGTGTATATAATGAAATTTAAAGATAGTAATTATGCTGTTTAGAATAAAGTTTAAATGGATTAAAGTTGTTTCAAACTCAAAATTAAGGTCCGATTCTGAGCATTGGCAGTTTGACTTCGATATTGTTAGTGTCAGAGACAACAAAAGAACAGTATTGTTGACATGGAAAGAACGATTTAATATTGAAATTTTTAATGATAGCATTCTTAATCAAAATACACTTAAAACTTATCCAGCCGAGGACACCGCATAAAATTAAATAACTACAGCAACACGCAATTTGTATAGATTATATGAGCTTACAGAAAAAATAATAAATTAATTCATCTTTTAAGTTTAAATTCGTTGAGTATTAGGCATTTCAATACTTATTTAACAAGTAATTTATAAATGCATTTCCATCTCTTGCATTGGGCCACGAAATGTTTTTGTTCGCCAAATAGCGTGCAGCGTTCGTCTTTTCGCACCAAATACTCGAAAATATTATTTTTTTTTACGTATTTTCTACTTGGATTCTGCCACTACATTTGACTGATGTTTTTTACATACATGAGTAGAGTAGAGCGCCGATTATCCGAGCAGCCAATTTCTCTCAAATTTGTTTTTTAGCAGAATTTTCAATTATCCAAACAGCCTACTTCTCTCACAAAATTTTTTTTAAACGAACTTCCAATTATCCAAACACCCTATTATACCTGAATATCAGATTTTAAATCAAGACGAAAAAGAAATTGAAGAAAATGAAAACGAATGCTCTGAAAATGACACAGGTTCATCACATAACGAAGCCTTTGAATGTTTGGAAACAGCTGTGAAATGGGTCGAACGGCAGAAGAATGCTGATCCTATTCAACTAACGTATTTAAAAAGAATTCTAGATATGGCAGCATTTAAAAGAATGTCTTCTTTGCAGCAATCGTTCAGAAAATGATATAAAAAAGTAAACAAAAAAATTAAAAAGACAAAAATCAATTTTTAAGCATGCCAGCATTAACTAGTGCTGTCAGCCCGAAGCGTGGATAAAGAGTGGAGATTTTAGTATAATCAGGAACATCCCTTAAATTGTCTGCCCATTTATCCGAACTTTTGCTTATCCGAACTAGGGTCGATCCCGACTTGTTCGGATAATTGGCGCTCTACTGTAATTTTATTAGCATTTCCTTTTTCAAAATATTTTGAGTATGCCCTTTAAGGAGACCTTCGAAATGAGTAACAATTTTGTTTTTGATTTGTTATTTTTTTTTATTCACTTTTTTTTATTATCTAACCCTTACAGAAAAAACTAGCAGATTTTACTTTTGTCGCCAAAC
>CAWVRF010000826.1:655400-675400 GCA_963932465.1 Maratus speciosus | reverse complement strand
AATTTGATTTTAATCCAACAAGGCGTAATCCTGACATCAGCCCCAGGGATGTTCACATTATAGGTGATTTTTAAAGCGTAAAACAGCATTTTTGAGCAATTTTTTATATTCAAATTTAAACTATATAAATAGCAGTTAAAATTATAAAAGTGGAGTTATTACTTACATTTTAGTTCAAAAGTCTGCGCCTCCTCCCCCCTCCCCACACGCACACACATATTGTAAAATATTTTAATTTCAGACATTTAAAATAATTTTCACATTCTTTACTACGGAAACATGCTGGTTTGTTTTTTCCAAACTTGCGACTTTTATAACATAGAACGTAGATCAGCGAATATAATCCACTCTTTTTTTTAAACACATACGGCCAGTTTTCCTGTTATAAATGTCTACTGCTTCAAATGTTAAGTACTAAAGATAATTCTTAAGAAAATTTATGCAATTATGCGTTTTTAATACCACAAAGAAAACATTTTACAATAAAAATTGCTTACTGAAATAAATTTTCGATAATCTTTTTAATTCGTCATTCTCTTTCAGTTTTTATTGGCATATTTTTTCTTCTTTTCTGAAGGTTTTTTTTTTTCAGATATTGGATTAATTTTTCTTAATCAGGTTACCTTCTAATTAGCGTATTTACTGTACCGTTGGATGTTTCTTTTTATATCTGAAAGAGACTTTGGACAGTGAGCCCATCTGCTGAAGATTACATGAAATTTGTACTTAGCAATTAGTAAATTCATGATTTTTCATTATTACTGAAATTATTGTGTTTCATCATGAAGCAAAGGAACAAAAGAGGCTCTGTTATTATTTATTCTTTATCTCAAATTATTTTACCTCATAAAAAACAATACTTTCAATGGAGGGGAAAAACTTTATCATTCCAATGGTGGCAAATGTAATAATATCAGAAGACTTAACATTTTAGCCTACATAGGATAAAACTACCTCAAATTTCGATCATCATAAAGCATATTGTCCTGACGCACACCCTAGCAGCTAATTGTAGCAATAAATTAAGAGTTAATTTCATAATCTAGGTTATTTACACAGTAGACGGAATAATAATTTGCACTTGATAATGTAAATATCAAGCCTATTTATTTCTCCGTGTTAATAGGCTCTTTAGAATAATGCAAAATAAATCTTCAATCCGTATTGACCAAAATGCATATTGCTGAAAATTTTGTGTAACTAACTTTATTTATCGTTGTCAGTCCTATTTAAGGTATGGAGATTTGTTAGTAAAATATCTATAATTGAGTCAATAAAAACTGCATTATTTATTGGAACGTAATTTGGCGGGTAATTTTGTTTTGCAATTACCTCTGGTGCATGTGTAACAATATTAATGCATCACTTTTAATGTTTGTCCCAACCCTCACAATGATGTCGATCATGGATGATTAAAAATATTTCATTAAATGCATGAAGTTTATTTTTCTAAGTCGTAGAGTTTCTTCCCGGGTTAACGGTTACATGATTTCAACTGATCTACAAAATGAAAAGGCAATGACAATGACATCATTTTAATTTTATTCAAACGATTCAGATTTAAAAACACACATTTTTATGCGTCACTTTTCTGTTAAAAATGAAAGTTAAACACTCCTTTTTGTCTGTAAATCATTTAATAAAGTACATGCAATCATTTTAATATATTTTTTACGGTATTTACTCTACTGGAATTTCAAATAACGTATAATTCAGTGAGATTGTATTTAAGCTACCAAAACCACATATGCTCAAGCTGAGAGACCAGGAGGTCAAGAACAAGCACCCAAAAGTTAACTATTCTAACATTATTCATATTCAATGGTCAATCTCTGTAATCATTGTAATGCTATCTAATTTAATAGTGTCAGATTAGAGACAATTTTAATTCCTGTTGTCATAATGACCTCATTTCCCTACCAAAATGCACTGTAAATGATCAACTGAAAGTATTGCTTCTTAATAGCTCAAAATTTCGGCAATTCAGCGGTAATACAATATCGCAATGACGTTCGCATCTTTTTCAACATTGTGGAAGGATATCTCAGGTGAAGGTCCACATTGTTTTAAAATACAACGTCAAATTCACATTTTGTTTGACTCAAGGTTCGTTTGGAAAAATCGACCAGCGTAGCGGGCGTAGCCTGCTAGTATTTTGATATGATCTTTTAAACTGCTGTTGTGATTCCTAAGACAGCGCAATAATATTTCCTTTCTAACAACAAAAGTATTTTTACGCGAATATTAAAAAAAGAAAAAAAAAACTTTGGTGAAAATTATGTCAGATTTAAAATGTCTTATTTAAAACAACTTTCTTACAGCGTTCTTAAAAATACCGGGAGACAAAGACTCTGTTTACTTAATTCATTTTATATTAGCTTAGTTTCAAATGTTTAACTGATCTTATTTAATCAAAGACGGAAACAGCCATTGGATTTCTTAATAGCAGCTGATTTGGCCTTAAAATTCTCCAATCAAAGGGAAATGAAAGGAAACCCGTTCACAAGGCGATCGCCACTGGTTTTTTAATTATAATTCATTCTTCCGTAATCTTTTTAAAGTCGATCAAATTAGCGTGTTTTTAGAGTCTGGGGTGTTTGAACGAGGGTTGGCGAGCATAGGTCGTAGCTAGCAGAGCCCCCCTAGTATGACGCAACATACGCAAATTTATTTACTTAGATTATTATTGATTGGAAACTCTATATTTCTCAACCACATGACGACCATGGTCATCAGCATTGTGCTATGCCATATTGAATATCGAGCTTGTCAGTATTTTAATTTATCCAAAACATATTTTTGTTAGACCCTCGCTGTTTTTCTCTTTTGATTCAATGAAATCAATAAATCTTTCTTCAATAGAACATTTTCTATTATCTATGTAATTTTAAGATACCTTATTACATTTGCTCTATATGAACTGTACCTAAACTACAATAAAAAGAAATGAAAAAATATTTCGCCTTTTGCTAATTTTACTGATAATGGTTTTTTATTACATTACTAACTAGTATGTTGTGGCCATCACAAAACTTTCTTCTATATAAATCACGTCAATTAAATCATTTAAATAGTACAAGAAATAACAACGATTTAGCACCAATTCATATCAAAGTATATCTGAATTTGAAGTTGGATGAAAATTCGTGCATTAGTTCTTGAGATAGAGCTATAGCGGAAATTCTGAAAAAAATGTAGCACAGCAGCGCCACCTGTTGAGCGATTTACACCAAAAGTAAACAGCACTAAACGATATCAAGGTATACCTGAATCTGAAGTTTGTTGAAAATCCAAGCATTAGTTCTTGAGATAAAGCTATTGCGGAAATCGCAAAAAATACAGCATAGCAGCGCCACCTGTTGAGCGATTTACAACAAAAATTAAACAGCACTAATTTATACATCAATTCATGTCAAGGACTAACTAAATCTGAAGTTTGATGAAAATCCGTGCAATAGTTCTTGAGATACACCTCTTGTGGAAATCGTGAAAAATGCAGCACAGCAGCGCCACCTGTTAGGCGATTTGCACCAAAAATTAAGCAGCAATAATTTATATCAGGGACTAACTGAATCTGAAGTTTGATGAAAATTCGTGCATTTTTTCTTGAGTTAGAGCTATTGCGATAATCATGAACAATGCAGTATACCAGCGCCACCTTTCGGGCGATTTTCACAAAAACGTAATCAGCACCAAACTATAGCCTGGACTAACTGAATCTGATGTTTTATGAAAATCCGTGCAGTAGTTCTAGAGATACAGCTATTGCAGAAATCGTTAAAAATGCTGCATAGCAGCGCCACCTGTTGGGCGATTTTCACCAAAAACTAATCAGTTCCAGTTTATATCAAGGTCTAACTAAATATGAAGTTTTGTGAAATTTCGTGCATTAGTTCTTGAGATAGAGCGCCCACAAAATTTGTGTCACATACAGACAGACAGACGGACGGACAGACGGTCAGACAGACAGACAGATGGACAGACAGACAGACAGACAGACAGACAGACAGACTCACAGACAGACATTTTGTAAAAACATGTTTTTTGGAATCTCTGACTCATAAAACGTGTAAATCCGTCGAAAACTGGAATTCGAAAATTTTCATGAAACCAATACTTTCTTCTTGTAAAGATAGAAGAAAGTAAAAAGGTGTGTTTGTATTTCATTCTCTATATAATTTGAAAAAAAAAAAAACAAAAAAAAAAAACATCGAGTTTGTTAATTTGCTTCGATACGTTCAACTATTGTTGGATTAAATTTCGAAAGTAATAATCTTTCTAGTCTAAAAAAAAAGTAACTAAAGCTGTCACCGGCGCCGCTGTAAATGAATTTTTTTGACCGAGGTCTTTCTTCCCTAATATTAAGAAAATTATTGCATACAAAAATATAAATATTAGTAGTATTATAGAGAAATGTTTGATAAACATACTGAAATAGATGGTTTTTAAATCGAATAACTATTTTAAGAACTATTTAATGCAGAAGTTGGCCAAAATCGGTCCATTAAAAAGGCTTTATAGCAAAACCATACATAGTAATTTAATAATTTTTTTTCTAAGGCTATACATTATAATCTTGCAGTGCGCAGAATGGATTTTTTTTTTTAAATTTGACTCATATTTGAGAGATTTTTCAAATTTTAAATTCAAACTTTCATCATTTTAAGAAATACTTTTTTTTTTCATATTTTAGATAAGATTATTATTTTAAATTATTGCCAATTGTAAAAAAAACAGCGCAAAGAATAAGATTTCCGAAGTAAACCTAGCTATTTTGATTACTTTACTCGATAAATTATGCAGGATGCATTTAGATTAAAACCTTTATTCCCGGATCCAAGATCCGACCGTCATATATACATCGCGGCAAGCTACGGACTGCCGATCTGCTGTTCTTGGCAAGACAACATTTTGCCGGCGCTGATGGCGCCATCTAGTGCATATCAGAACAGATATAACATTCTCTTCCTTCTTAAAGAAAGCTAACAGAAACATTTAAGTTCTTCAGACATGCACAGTTAGAATAATAAAAAATACAGTTCTTGACATAGTTCAAAATGGTAACAGTTCTAAAGTCTAATATTTAAACAGTTCTAATGTCTAATATTGCAGACGTTCTGGTTTTGCCTTTGGACGATTAGAACGTCTAGGAAGTGGAGTTCCTGAATTCTGAAACACTACTTGAGGCGAGAGTGCCGGAGGTTTTGCCTGAGAACTGTCGTCTATGTCGAGGATACTTACCTGTGGAGACAATAGTGAAGGTAGGGGGTGCTTGTCACCTGATCAGCCGTTAAATCCACTGTACAATTACATTGTTCCGGAGTAGGCACTGACATAACTGGATCTGGAGGAGCAGGGGCTGATACATCTGGAATTGGAGGGATTTCATGAAGTCCGTCTCCCTGTTTGTAGCGGACTTGGTCGATGTGCCGTGTCCAAATACCCCAAGTCGTCTTGACTTTGCACATGGTATTTCCCATTAGACATGTGACACTTCCAGGAACCCAAGATGGGTCCCGGCTAAAGGAGCGCACCCAAACTGGAGTGCCTTCGGAGAATTTGTTTGGATGGGTTTCTCCCTTCTCAGATGTTTGAGCTTTAGTGCTGCGGATGAGATCCAAACGCATGCGAAGAAACATTGCAACTACTGGAGATATACCCGTTGACCTTGTTGGGGTGTTACGGAAATTCAGGAGAAATCTAGACAGTCTGTCCATGAAAGTTCCTTCCGTAACTTTCTTCAGTGCAGCTTTCACGGTACGTACGGCTCTTTCTGCTAAACCGTTTGAATTCAGATGGTACGGTGCAGTTTTTATGAGCGTAATGCCATTTTTCTTTAAGAAATACGTTAATTCATCACTACGGAACCCTGGTCCGTTATCACTCACTACACTTTCTGGTAACCCGAAGCGTGCAAAACGGTTGCGCAGAGTTACTATGGTTGTAGTTGCTGTTGTGTTGGGCACCGGGATTACTTCAAGCCACTTTGTCTTAGCATCGACTACAATCAATAGCCAGTGGCCTTCTACAGGACCTGCATGTCGATATGTATTCTTTCCCAAGGTTTTTCAGGTATAAGCCAAGGGATTTGTGTCGAAGGAGGAGCTGCAGCGTTTTCTTGGCAATCCAGGCAGTTTCGTACTTTGGTTTCCAAGTCTCGATCAATACCAGGCCACCACACATGGGAACGAGCCAGAGACTTGATTGCAGAAATACTTTGGTGAGCACTGTGCAGTTCATCCAAAACAAACTCACGAAACTTTCCTGGGACAAAAACACGGGAACCTCTGAGAATGATATTTTCTTCGACTGACAGTTCATTCCGGATATGCCAAAAGTCTTGCAGGTTCTCTGCTACCTTTCTTTTCCAACCATTTTGAATATGGGATCTCAGACGATTCAGTGCGGGACGCTTGTCTATCTCCCTTTGGATCAGATGTGCTGTCAGTGGGCTATCATTTAACTGCCGGATGAGCAAAACAGACTCGACAGGTGCTGGAGGATCTTCCATTCCAGATTTAAGTGGGAGTCTACTGCAGGCGTCAGCATTTCCGTGCAACTTCCCTTTTCGATACTCAATGTTGTACACATAGGCCGATAAAGTCAATGCCCATCGCTGAATGCGAGCTGCAACGACCGATGGTACAGGTTTGTCTTCCGATAATAGCGTAACTAATGGACGGTGGTCTGTAACCAATGTAAATTTGCGTCCTAAGAGATAGTTTCTGAAACGAGTCACTCCAAAAACTAAGGCCAAAGTTTCCTTCTCTATATGGCTGTAGTTCTTCTCCGCCTTTGTAAGGGATCGAGAAGCAAATGCAATCGGTCTATCACCATCTGACGTTTTGTGCGACAGCACAGCGCCAAGACCATAAGGGCTTGAATCACAAGCGAGAATAACTTCTTTGTTTTGGTCAAAATGTACCAGTAAGGAAGAGGTTTTCAGAACATCTTTAGCTTTTTGAAAAGCTTCTTTTTGTGGTGATCTCCATGTCCACGGCTGCTTGCTTTCTAACAACTTGTACAATGGTGATAGCAAGGTCGACATATTGGGTAAAAACTTGGCATAATAAGTTATTAAGCCAATAAATGAACGTAGCTCGTCTACATTTGCTGGTTCAGGTACATCTGTAACCGCCTTGACCTTCGATTCAACTGGGTGCAATCCATCTTTATCCAAACGATGACCTAGGTATTCTACAGATGGTCTGAGGAATTCACATTTTTCTGGATGTAATTTCACATCCGCTGGTTGTAGACGGCTAAGAACTTCTTGCAAATTTTGTAAATGTTCTTCTTCATTTGTACCTGTCACTAATAAGTCATCAAGATATTTAGAGGCTCCTTTCAAAATCTTGTCGATTTCCCTTTGAAAAATAGCAGGGGCGGAGGCGATGCCAAAAGCAAGTCGAGTATAACGAAAAAGGCCTCTGTGTGTATTTATAACCACCAGATGTCTAGACTCTTCATCTAGTTCCAGTTGACAATATGCATCCGTAGATGTAACTCGGGGAACGCCATGCCACCGGACATTTTAGCAAATAAATCTTCAATGTTTGGAAGAGGGTACTGTTCTAGTTCTGTGGTCTTGCTAACTTTTAATTTAAAATCGCCACATATCCTGATTCTTCCATCTTGCTTTAGCACAGGAACGATAGGAGCTGCCCAATCCGAGGTTTTCACTGGTTCTAAAATACCATCTGCAATGAGACGGTCTATTTCCTTGTCAATTTTTTCTTTGTAGGCATATGGTACAGGACGGGCCTTAAAAAACTTTGGAATTTCGCCCTTTTTACAGGTAAGATGGACTTTTACATCTTTCACTAATCCCAGTTCTGGGGAGAAAACTTTCTTATACTTTTCTAAAAGTCCATCTAATGTGAGCTGGGCAGTGCGTACATTATGCAAGGTGTGGTCCATGTTAGAAACAAAAGTATTCATCAGGCTTAATGGGACAATCCAGTTTCTACCAGCCAAATTAGTGTTTCCCTGAGAAACCACAAGTAAAGGTAAATGCTCTTTTCTAGACTGAAACACCACATAGCACATTTGTAATTCCCAAAATACTAATAGCATGATTTGTGTAAGACTGCAGTTTGATTCCTGTTTTCTCAAGAGGTGGGCAAAATCTTCTAATTTTCTCAAACAGTCTTACAGGCTTTATTGAAAATGGAGCACCAGAATCAACTTCAAAAATAACAGGCTGCCCCTGGACCTTACATGTAATTTTAAGTGGAGGGTAATCTTTTTTAACATACTTAAATGAAACATAGTGTATTGTTTACCTTCTAGATTTTCCTTAGATTCTGTTACTAAATTAACTTTAGGTCTGTAACCGCCTTTATTTTTGGATAAACATACCTTTGAGAGATGCCCCAGTTTTTTGCAGCTATGGCAGGTAGTGTTTTTATATTTACACTCTGAAGAATGATGTTTGGGATCACCACAACGAAAACAATGTTTCCCTGTACGTGCATTATTTGAATTGGACGCCGATTTAACGATCTCGTTTTTTCGCGGCCGTTGAACCGAAATTTGTAGTTTCTTTACCTCTGGAACTGCAGCTATCTTCAAATCAACAACATCCCTTGCTGCTGCTTCCATGGAAACGGCGATTTCCGACGCCCGTAAAAAGGTTAAATTCGTTTCAGACAACAGTTTCCTCTGTATCCTTTCGTCCTGTATACCGCATACTATTCTATCCCGCAGCATCATGTCAAGGGAATCTCCGTAATTACAGTATTTCGCTAATTTTCGGAGCTCTGCGATGTAATCGGCCACTGATTCGTCCGCACGCCGTACGCGGCTATTGAACTTGAATCGTTCCACGATCTCCGAGGGCACTGGGTCATAATGTCCGTTCAGTATAACAATTAATTCCGCGAGTGTCTTAGATGTTGGTGCGGCCAGCGAAAGTAAGTTACGGAGCAGTCCGTACGTGGTAGGTCCAGCCACTGTTAAGAAAACAGCACGTTTTCTGTTTGCATCTTCGATCGCGTTTGCGATGAAGAACTGCTCCAATCTTTCTGCATATTCGCTCCACGATTCAACAGCTGGGTTGAATTCGCTGATGCAATCGAAGGAAGCCATGCTGGATACGTAAACATGCACCACGAGGTTGCCGATTGCCGATTAAGCCTAGCGCGTTGACATACGCCAGTTACGCTGTTTCGTCGAAAATACGTTAAAAACGTAATTTTTTAAAAATAAATTCATTAATAAAATTCATCTTCGTCGCCACTGAAGTAAAACTAGCTATTTAGATTAACTTTACTCGATAAATTATGCAGGATGCATTTAGATTAAAACCTTTATTCCCGGATCCAAGATCCGACCGTCATATATACATCGCGGCAAGCTACGGACTGCCGATCTGCCGTTCGTGGCAAGATAACATTTTGCCGGCGCTGATGGCGCCATCTAGTGCATATCAGAACAGATATAACAATTTCATTTAAATAATAAAAAAAAAACTACACGTGACTATTAGAAAAGAAAAAAACTTTAAAATTAGAATTAAATTATTACTAGTTAAAAGAAGGAAAAAGTTGAAAATTACGTCATAAAAATTGTATTTACACGCGAATATTAAAAAAGAAAGAAAACATTTAAATAATAAATTCATTAATATGCGTTAAAAGCAAATTACGTCAGGGTGAAATCACATTACATATATAATGGTCAAATTTTGGGTCAATGGTAAATATTGCCATACAGTTTAAATTTAAAAATATTTTACGCGAGATATTTATTTCATATTTCGAGATTATCTTTTAAACCATTGTTGCCAATTCTAAGACAGCGCAAATAATAATATTTCCTTTCAAATAGTAAAAGTATTTTCACGTGCATATGAAAAAGATAAAGTGAACTTTGTTGAAAATTGCGTAAGATTTAAAACAGTACATTTAAAATGTCTTTTACAAAGCAATTTTCTGATAGCGTTGTTAAAAACTACCGGGAGTCAACTACTCTGTTTATTTAGTTCATTTTATATTTGCTTATTTTCAAATATTTAACTGAACTTTATTTAAACACAAAAACAGCCATAACATATCTTAACAGCAGCTGATTCGGCCTTAAAATTCCCCAATCAAAAGGAAATGGATGGAAACCCTTTTACTGGGAGATCGCCACTATGGTTTTTTAATAAAAATTCAATCTTCAGTAATCTTTTTAAAGCCGATCACATTAGCGTATTTTTAGCGTCTACGGTGTATGAACGGGGGTTGGCGAGCGTACCTCCTAGAGTTCAGAACCTCCTAATCTTTAAAAATCCTACAGTTTTCGCTATCACTATCATTTGGAGATCCTATTCATGGAAAATTGTTTTCTGACTTTAGTTTCAGGTCGCCTGCCTGCCCGTACTCTAACTCTCATAAATATATTCGGATTGCCATGCAATTTTCATATGTTACTGAGGTTCACAATAGAATAATTGTCGGAGCACAGCTCCGGCTTCTCTGCAAAAATTACACTTATTGTTAACACGATGGCGTCCAAAATATTTGACGCATCGACACAAAAAATGAGCTGGACGTTGGTAGGGCCAAAATCTCGGCGCGTATTGAAAATCATAAATATTCGTCAACCCTAACAGCCTGAAATGTCGGCTCAAAATTTTCCCATAGAGATAACATTGCGAGTTCAATTCTATATATTTGAACGATAAGGCTTTTTTTTTTTTTAGTCATGTACCTTGAGCCTTTTTTTTTTGCACCAATTTTAACAATTCTTTTTTTTTTTTACTGAAAGCTGTTTCTTTGTAGATTTGCCCGCACTAGCTATTTTTTTTAAAATACTCTCCTTTTTATATTTAAATTTAAAATTTTAAAAATTTCTATGAATTTATTTGAAAATGGTAGCAATTGGATTACTTCCATTTTTATAAAGAAAGGAAAAATAATAAGGTTTGCTTATCTTTATTGATGCCATTTTCTCATAAAATTCAAAATAAACTTTCTGAAAAAATTGAACCAAAAATGACGTCATGCTTTAATAAAATACCCATGTTTACCGCAAAAAGCTGTTATAATTCAATTCTTTTTCATTCATTGAGTTTGAGACGCTTGGTGAAATGCTTCAGTGAGGCAAAATGACATCATATTAAAATGAAAACGATCATTTTCTCTGATAAAAGTTAATATTTTACTACGAACGCCTCTAAAAGATATAAATTTCTGGAATTTTACTCGCCGATACAGAGATTAGAATCACAAGTCAAGAGTGCGAATGTTCACATGCAAAGTCGTAGTTGACAAACTTGATTTCAAGTTTAGAAATATATGTATTAATAACTTATTGCGCACTGCGATATTTTTTAAATGGTGAATGTAAATTTGAGAGATGCGTATGCAAATTATGAGACGGTGAAAATAACATAAAGTTTAGATTTTACGCGAAAAATAATTCCATGATTAACTTAAGGTGAAATCACTTTTTTAAATTTTCAATCGGCAACTTTAAACGGCACAGATGTCATATACGCCCCATATTGGCGCGATTTATTTCTGACGCCAATGTCATATACGCAACGGTTACTTAACTGGCGCCAAAGTGTCGTTATTTTGCTTGATATGGTAACCCGGATGTTATTGTTTGTGCTGCTGAAGTTTTTCCTGAATTGGCGTGGGAAAAATATCGCGCCAATATGGGGCGTATATGACATCTGTGCCTTTTAAACATAACAGCCTCAATGGGCAATTTCATCAAAATTGCATATCTTGATGAGGTATAATAAATAGTGCAGTTTAATTTTTTAATATTTTGAACAGTCGAAGTGTATGGAATTAGTATTTTGGTAACTTTAAGTTAAAAATAATATTTGTTTTAAGAGACTAAGTAGTAACCTATGTATGAGTTCGTTTTTAAACAATTTCTTTCATCGAAATTCGACGAGATTCATCCCGTTATTAATTAAAACATTAGCTCCATTGCTGTAAACTATGCATTTTAAACTCATACGGATCATTATGGAGTCGAATGTTGAAGTCGATGTTCATACATTGGTGACCTGAGATATAGATTAACCCCCCCCCCCCCTTTCAGAAGTTTTACGTTCTACATATGTAACAACCACTATTTTTTTTCGAACTTTTCATTCTTTGTAAGATTCCAAATCGATGCAATTCATTTTGAATTTTAAATTAAGAGAAACGAAAAGAAAATCGAATACGGAAAATACGATTTTGGGCATTAGTCGAATGGCTACGAGTGATACTCAAAGAAATCGAGAAAAATATGATGTCATGTATGCATTACTTATATGTATGTATTCTTATGTATGTATGTTTGTATTCAGACGAGTGTATGTTTCTATTGGGAAATTTTCGTAATCGGGTTTGTAGACAAATTCATAATTTACTGAGCATTATTTGATGCGCAAATTTAACAATTTGGTAGCTGTCCCAATTACTGACGATTACTCAATTTTTTTTAATTTATCGTAAGTGAATATATTTCAACTGAAATGCAAGTGAACATTCTGAAGTAAATGAGATAAGCATTTTTTTTTTGTCAAGATGTACACTAGAAAACAAAAATATGTAGATTACAAAATACAAAATTCCTGTACGGGTTGGGAAATGTAGCTCCCCTGTTTCTTGGTTTTAAGATTTTAGCTAATTTTACTGGAGAACACGAAGTTAAAATGCAAAGAACCCGGTTAGAGAAGAATCACCAGCACTGAATTTCAATGGAAATTTCGCCAAATTAGTCAGATACAGAAAAATTGGCTAATTTGTGACGACAAATTTTTGGTCGCCAAATTTGGCTATATTTCGTCCAAATGTCGCGAAGCTTGTCGATAAATGCGACGTTAATGTATATGACTATGATCGCTTATGCTTATGATCGGAGAAATGGATACAACAATGAAAGATAATTCGTAAGAAATCATGTTCACTAAAAGTCATAAATTAAACCCTGATATTTTTTTACCTGCTGCCTAGATTTAGTGTACATTTTAAGAAATATACATCTATTATATATATAAAATCCAAACGGAAATTTCGTTCCGAACGCCTATATTTCGAGTTCTACTGCATGGATTTTGACGGAACTTATATTGTTAGATAGGCATCGTTTCAGGGAAGGTTTTAAGCTATAACACATCGTTCTACGTAGATTAGTTATAGAATTATGACGAAAAGTTCTGTTATTTTGGGCGAAAGGGTTACTATTATTTTATTGGCGATAAATTTCGTTGATAAATGAATTGAAACGGCTGTACATCTCGGAAGAAAACTTTTATTAATTTTGTTTAAGAGAAAAAAAAAGAGAAAAGAAAAAATAGTTTTGACGAGTGGTAATATTATAAAACGACAATATCGAATTTAAAAATGAAAGGTAATGTTTGTAATGCTTAAAAATTTATTCAATATGAAAGATTGCAGTTTTAAACTATATTTGGCAATTTATCGCTTGCGTCAGGTTAAAAAAAAAATGCATCAGCAAATCTGATAAGATAATATCTGAGTGACAATTTTGTTTTTGTTTTTGATTTTTTTTATAATTTACTTTTTATTTTATTTAACTCATCCATCATGTGACTTTCAGAAGAAACTAGCAGATGTAATTATAAAAATGACGGTACATGTGAGTTACATATTGTCTGTTTATTTACGATTTCATTTTATCTCCAAACAATTTAATTTTAAGCCAAAAATACATGAGCGTGGCTTCGGTTTGAGCGACCTTCACAATATTGGTTATTTTTCAAGTAGACGACTGCATTTTTTGAAAAATCTAATTCTACCTATATATATATATATATATATATAATTCAAATGGAAATTTCATTCCGGCTGCTTAGAACTCGGGTTTTGCTGAACTTACACTGTTAGGTAAGTAATTTTTCGGGGAAGGTTTTAGTACATAACACGTCGTTCTACGTTGTTTGGTATCGAATTATGGTTTAAAGTTATTTAATGATATGAACCTGATAATGAAAAATTAGCCTTTTTAAAAGATTCTGCCGATTGTATTTCGATGGAACTTGGACTGTTAATTAGATAATTTTCAAGGAAAGGTTTCAGTATAAACCATGTCCTTCTACGTTGCTTAGCCATACAGTTTTGGGGAAAATTCTGTAATCTGGTGAACTCAATTATCACAATTTAGCCTTTAAAAAAAGTTATAATAAATGGTTTTTGATAGAATTTTTATTGCTAGTTTGACAATTTTTCAGAGATAGTTTTAGTATATAATATATTGTTCGACACTATTTAGTCACAGAGCAATGAGTAAATTCTGTAATTTTCCAATTTTCCCTTTGCGAAGTGGAAGAAATGGGTTTGGCGAGAAAAGGAAAGTTTTCATGCATATTTTCTGTTCAACAATTATAGAATTTATTTACTATAAAGAAGACATTTATCCCTTTTATATAAAAACAGAAGTAAATTGTATATAAATAACAAAAATATTAATATTAATAAATAAAAAGTTTATATATAGGAATACATAGTTTAAAAAGCATAAAAGTTCATTTTATTTGTTTTCACAGCTGTTCATATCATTTGGTCACAAATCTCACTTTCTGAAGCCCGAATTAGGCCAAGCTTTTTAACATCTGACAGTACTAATAGACCTTAAAATCAGGAAAATTGGAAAGTAGTTGTAGTTTGTAAAGTTTGCCTTAATTAAGGAGATAAATTACGCAATCGAGCCCACAGACAATTGGCATATTTGGTACGGATAAGTTACATAATTGAGTCTACAGACAATTGGCGTATGTTACCGGGCGTGGTTTGGCGCACAATTAACATAGGAACATGTTAAAATTGATTCTGTGTTTTTAAAGCGAACCAATTCTATAACCGAATTTACAGAGAATTAACGAAATTTGAGAGAAAGTTTTTTGGAGACCTTTTGCTACTTTTACGTTATACCAACACTATACCAAAATGTACGCTATTATACCATTTATTTCAATCCTAAACGTGCAAACATATTTTGGTACTTTTCCAGTATAGGGATCTTGGCGAAATAGAGAAAATAGCATTGGCGGAGAAGGGAATTTAGCAACATATTTTCTGACAACCAATTCGCTGTTTCATTTCATATGCACAAGCATTTTTTTCTATGTTTATATAATTTATTTAACATAAAGATGCTATTTATCTAATTTTATATAGAAACAGAAATAATTTGGCTACTACTTAGTTATCCCGTCGAACATATTTGCTAAATTGTATAAATCGCCAAATTATACAAATTGACATAATATTTATTTTAAATAACGAAAGAACAAATAAATTAGTATAAAATAAATAAAAATACAACTAAAGCGTCGAAATAAAAATCACTTGATGACGCAAATACGTGTAACTTGCTTAAAGTCAAGTGTGTGACATTTACGATCAACCATTATTGGCATTTAATCTTATAGTTTGGCGATAGATTTTTGATCTACGGGATAACTAAGTAATTTGTATGTAAAAAACATTAATAATATACATATATAAATAAACAAAAAATTTCATCAAGTTTGTTTTCTTAACTGTTTATATAAATTAGCAACAAATCCCACTTTCTGATGCCCGAATTGCACCAAGCTGTTTAAAAAAAGTCAAGGCGCCAATAGTGGAAAAGTACCAAATTCTTTCTGAAAACTGTGCCAAACAATCTGGCTTGCTCTTTATTGAACGAGAATTTCTTTTGGCTTTATTTATTATTTAATCGTAACCATGCAAAAAAATTTAATTTACTATTTTTTTTAATTGAAAGTATTTTTTATTATTAAGTAAAATTAAGTTATAACTTCATTTTTCGCTGATTAAAAAATGGAAATATTTACTGTAATGCTAAGAGACACTTAGAATTTCATGTGTGTAGTTTAAATAACGATTTTGAAAAAAAAAATATAGTGTCCGAACCCACACCAAATTGGCTCATTTTACAGAGAATGTTTTGGTACAAAATGAAATGCATTTGTTATAGACATGATCCTAAATCTCAATGCTCGCCGATTGAAAAGTCTTTAAAATTATTCAGCAGAGACAACGAGAAATAACTTACAGTTTTATAAATTTTAAGATTCAATATTCTTATCGATCTATTTACTTCTGCTTCTACTATATATACGAGAGTAAAATGCAAATGGGAAATTCGTCCCGGCTGCATATAACTTGAGTTCACCTGACTGGATTTTGATGAGAATCGAAATGATAGATAATTTTTCAGGAAATATTTTAGCATATAACCTATCGTTGTGCTTATACATATAATTATGTTTTAAAGTTAGATAATCATACGAACCCGATTATGAAAGATTAGCCTTTTTAAAAGATTCAGCAGAATGGATTTCGATTGAATTTGCACTGTTAGTTAGATAATTTTTCAGGCAGGGTTTTAGTATATATTATACCCTTCTGCATTTCTTAATAATAGAGATGTGGTGGAAAGTTCTATAATCAGTTGAACCCGATTATGAATGTTTAGCATTTTTAAAAAGTTCTACAGAACGGATTTTGATAGGAATTCCATTGTTAGTTACATACCTATTCAGATATGGTTTTAGTATTTTGCATATTGGTTCTACGTTGCTTAGTCATAAAATAAAGGCGGAAAGTTCCATAATCATGTGAAACCGATTATGAAAGATTAGACTTTTCAAAAAGCTCTAAATGGCGGATATTGATAATACTTGCTTTGTTGATTAGACAATGTTTGGGGAGGTTTTAGTTTATTGCGTATCATTCTACTTTGCTTAGTTATAGAATTATGGGGAGAAAGTTCTATAATCAGATAGACCCCAATATGAAAGATCAGCCTTTAAAAAAAAGTTTTACTGGATGGATTTTGTCAGTTTGTTTGCTTGCATTATTAGTTAAATAATTTTTCAGGTTTTGTTTTATTATATTGCATATTGTACTATCATTCTTTACCAAATCCTACTGTGATTGATCAATTAAAAGGGTTAGGACCTTAATAGCGGAAAATTTGTCTGCACATTAGAAAATATAATAGCACAATGGCGTTCATATTGTTTTCTGCAGTGCGAAAGGACATTCCAGGTAAGGTTCCAAATTGCTTTAAATCACAATATCAAATTCACTGATTCATTTTGTTTGATTCAAGATTCGTTTGGATAAATGGACCAGCGTAGCGGGCATAGCCTGCTAGTATTTTATATGTGTAACGTTATACACAGAAGTTTTGAAAATGACGGTTAAAAGAAAGTAATTCAAATGTATAGAGTTATTCAGCTTAATTCTATGTGGAAAATTCGCATAAAAATTACCCAGATGCATCCTAATATTTTCCTAATAACGATATAACAACAACTCAGATGAATAAAGGTATCAAGTTTGATATAAGGGTATAGCAGACTATCTATGAGTGTGTGTTACATACGTGTTATAAACCTTTACCAGTTGCCATATTAAATAAGTGTGGGCTGTGCCAGACGAGCAAGTCTTTGAAGGAGCTTTGAAGTTTTCTGCCGCTAACTCGATGGATCAAGTTCTCAAAGCTCGGAGCTAAATTAAAAAAATCGAAATCTCTCAAATACATCCGGGGTTAATTCTTTATCTTTACCGTAGATTATCTTATCCAATGGTTTCTCTTTACTTTTAACATTTCTGAATTATTATAAAGAACAACAAATTATGCTGCCTTCAGTTATGCATTGAACAGCTTTTGTCTTTGCAAACAAAGGTTACAAATTTTCCTAAATCAACTTTTATTATTGGAAAAGGAAGAGCTGTAAGATGTACAAAAATCAAAGAAATTAGTAAAACAATCATAGAGCAGTTAGGATCAGAAGCTATCATTCTTTTGGCACTAACAGGTACTGCTGCATTTAATGTCAAAGACAAGGTAACTCACTCAGTGCTTAAAGAACCAACGTGTTTTAAATAGTTCGCTAATTTAAAAAGCCAGCAATACATCTACAGCTCAGAATGGATACAGTGTTATTTCTCATTATTGACGAATTTTCAATGATAGGATGTCGTCTTATGGCTGACCTTGAACAAAGATATCGCGAAGGTAAAATAGCATTTAGCCTTTTAGAGGCTTATTTGTTTAATCCTTGGACGTATTAAGTAGTTTCATCGCGTAAAAGACATCTCTCTATATAAAAGACATTCTTTTAAAGTCATTTTGATTCTTCGCGGAGAAAAAATGCTTATTGCTTTTTAAAAATGTTTCACATTAACAAACTCATTGAGATAAAACGACGATCAGCAGACACAGTTCCGAAAGACTCTGAACTCACTTTGCGTGAGTCAAGTTTTTGACTACCTCTCACCCCTTATGCAACGACGCAAAGATATACTGCTTTCGGCTAACTTGAATGATTTGAAGGTGCCATATGTCTTTTTCTCAAAACCAAGCAAGCTAAAGAATATAATCAAGAAGTACTTCTTAAATCAAATCGCGGACCAATTAACAAGAACTTTAGCAGATCACAATGATTAAATAGCAAGATGGAGTGAAGATGATCACGCGTCTGGACTTCAGTCTAGACTTTCATCAGCAGCTGGAAGCAGGGTTATGCATTATGCTACATACCAATATCTGAACGGAGTGAGAATGGGTAAACGTAAGTACGATAAAAGATATTGCCTATGGCCCACGTTTTCAACCTCGAGGTTTGCCACAGGCCATAATAGTTCATTTTGTTGAGTATCATGAGCCATTTCTAACTGTAATTTTTTTTTATCAAACCTATTTGTAAATATTGGAAAGAAGAAAAAGCCTCAGTCACACGAAGTTAGTTACCTTTAACTGTTGCATACCTTGCCACCATACATAGATCCTCGAGTTTAACATTGTCAAAAACTGCTGTGGATATCCATCTAAAGGTGTTGTCACATAAAACAACTTATATCATTTTTACTGTATTTTTTCATTTAGAGAAAGTTCTAATGGAAGCAATTTTCGCTAAGGAAAGGCGTTACCCAAATTAGAAGTATGGGAGCACTTGCTGACAGATTAGAATTTGTGCATTACCCGAGGCAACTGACGACTGAGTTAAACACTTTAAAATGAGGTATCGGCGATTGTTATTTCAAACTTACTTTTATACTATTAAACAGCAATCTAGAAAATAAAACATTTTTAAAAATAATATCTTTTAAGTTTATGCGCCTCCATGCTCCGACATTTCGGCCTGACGGATACTAGTTAGTAGTATTATATTTTAGTAGGTTAAGAAACATTTGTTTTTCCTTTTTAATACAATATTGGGCAAGGTGAATCATCACAAACAATATTGATGTGATACTGTTTTGCTGCTGTAATTGTGTTATAAATGTTTCATATAAAGGAAAAAGAACGACGACAACAACAATTTGCAAACGACATGGAATTTATATGGTATAATTTAAGTGATATGATTTCCACTCTTCACGATATTTCTTATTTGTAAAATATCTGTTTTAAAATACCTGTACTTGTTGCGATAGTTGACAAATTGCTGACAGCTTTTTAGTGAATCATCAGTATTATTTTTTAACCATCAAGTCACCTTTCTTTTTTTCTAACAATCTGGAGGGATTTTAACTCAGATTTATCGTTTGTCAAACAAACAAGTAATATAAAAATTTTGTTTTTAAAGTCAATTCCTACTTAGATCGCCAAAGAAAATTTTAATATAATCCCTTAAGCTAATATTAATTTTTTTTGCGTTAAAATATCTCAATTTGTTGATTTTCTATAAGCAAGTAGGTTTACAATGGAAGTCTATGGGAATTTGGCGAAATATTAGAGATATCGCCAAGTTGGCGTCACTTTTGGCTACTCATTTTGGTCGCCAAATTTGCCGATATATCGCCAAGTTGGCGACAAACTTGGCGGTATTTGGCGACAGAACAGGCTCCTCCCTATGGTAACACCCCTTATAGATATCAAGATGCATTAAATGCTTCAATAACCAAAGGCCGCCATTTTTTCTCCCATGTAAAACTAAAATTAATTAATTAAAACAGCAAAAAAGGATACAAACAACAAAAAAAAATGTTAAATTTTCCAGCAGAAAAGTTACAACTTTGAAA